>WHYT01016104.1:37574-120806 GCA_009806455.1 Tetrax tetrax
GGGAAAAAAAAAAAAAAAAAAAAAAAAGAAAAAAAAAAGAAAAACAACAGCGTGGTAGTCAAGGCAAAAAGTCATCAACCTTTTTACTATATTAACAAACCAGAAATAATGGATAACAGTTATGTACAAAGTCTGGTTTACTACAGATATTATTATTTCAATTATAATTATTCAATGACTACTCTGCAGAGAAAATCAGGATAACACCATAAATTAATTGCAATTCAAATATTTTTGTATGTTATTGTTTTTTGTTATATTCATTAATTTAATGCTATTAGACTTCCAAATGGGTATTGTGTTGAGTTTTTGCCACATGCATACAGATTATGAAGCTGAACTCCTAAATGGGTAGGTATATTTAAAAGTCAATCACCTGTCCTAGGATGAATTAATTAGATTAATCTGAACACATTTAATGTTACTCTTTAATGCTGTCTATATGCAAGTGGTCTGAAGTCAGACACAAAACAGACTGTAGCTGGGCATGACAGGACAATGACAACATGCAGCAAGCTTTTTTTTTTCCTCTCCCCATTCCCCACAGCCATTCTTGACTTAACAGGAACAGGAAAATACAACTGTAATAAAGCATTCACTTACTACCCACTAAGAAAACTGCCTCATCATAGCATTGTTCTTCATTGCAAGACTCTTTACAGTAGACAGTGATGTGAGGAAGTGTACGTGTCACATTTTTCACAGTAAGAAGCCTGACTTGACTGTTTGTGTGATTGAAAGCATGAACAGCTGGGTCTACAAAGAATTTCTTAATGATTTGACCTTTCCTTCCAATGCAACAAAAAGTGATGTCAGAGCCTTCCTCTAAAATTTTTTCATTTGGAAAGATTTGTGGTCCACTGTCATTTGAAGTGTCCAGGCCTGCAAATTAATACATAATAAATCATTTCAAAATTCACTCATGGCAGCATAGAGAGAACACATAACTGAGCATTTACACAAGAATCTGCTAATGTTATATTATCCATTCGTAGACATTTATTTAGTATTCTTCCCCATACAGAGATCAACTTCACGGGTAATAACAGCTATATTTCTCTTAAACCCATAAGCATAATATGAAGTCCAACAAACTACTTAAGAGACTAAATCCACCTCACTGCCTTTCACTTAGGGGAAACAAAGACTGCGTGTTCAAGACCTGCCTTTACAGATGAACACTACCTCCTGCGCCTATGAACAGGCTGATGCTTACAGCCAAAATGCCTGCTTTTGAAGATTATGAGCAGGGGGCTAGAAAAACGTCATGGTCTGAAGCTCACGCAGAGCTCAGCTAAGAGGAGTCAACATTGAATGAATCAGGTCAGTAAGGGGATACTCAACCTGGAAGGAGACTCCTCTTGCTTTCAATGTTGGACTCCTTGCTGGATGCAAAAATTGGTGGGATTTAAGTGACTCTCAGGCTTTCGCACAGGTTGGAGATAAAATCTACTCTCGAGAATCTGATCAAAAAATCTGACAAAGTCTAGAGTCACTATCTTTCAGAGAGTGCTAAATCAGGTCTGTAATGCAGGATCAATTTATGACAAAGAAACAGCAGTTTTTGTTCGTAATTCTATTACAATTGAAAAAATTAAATCTCCAAGACTGAGGTTAGTGACAAAGAACGGGAGTCTTGAATCCTACTTCCCATTATATAAAGTGGCAATTTATGTGCCACAATCCAAGTACGTGGACCTGTGATGCTTCTACAACCCATGAAGTCACCCATAACTAAAAGCCCTTGCTGCTCCTAACAAGAACAGTGTTTCTTTACAAAGTCATAGTAGACATTTTTTCTAAAGCAGTTACATATTTTGTTTAAACCAAATTCACTGGAAATCAAACTGATCTAGTAAGCCATTGTAATCTGAAAAAAGAAGGTTTTTGTGATATCATTAATTACATTATTGGTTCACTCCCTGTTTACTCTCATATAATTCATAGAAGTTCATTCCAAGTGACATAAGGAGCTGACTTGCTCATTTCTTTCTGCTTCTTTAATACTAATCAAAGATATGAACCCCAGACAAAAGTAACACGTACATCAGATCATGTAACCATAGCTATTTGCTTCCTTTCCTCTCCCCAAGTGTGCAGCAGGGCTGCATTTGACGTGGTGACAGGCTACGCTAGAGCCTAGCCAAGACCCCATCCCACCCTGTGTGCTGCATTGTTCTAATGCATGAGCAAGAAAAGCTCTAATACTTTTGGTCTACTAGCTTCAGAAGATAGGCTGCAAATTAAAGCAATGGCTGAAGAACTGCTATTATTGCCAGTGGGAAAAAAAAAAAAAAAAAAGGAGTAAAAAAAAGAGTTGGTTAGTGCTTACAGATAAAAGAGTTCAAAATAGATCATAGAATCATAGAATGGTTAGAGTTGGAAGGGACCTTCAAAGGTCATCTAGTCCAACCCCCCTGCAAGAAGCAGGGACATCCCTGACTAGATCAGGTTGCTCAGAGCCTCATCCAGCCTGGCCTTGAACGTTTCCAGGGATGGGGCTTCCAGCACCTCTCTGGGCAACCTGTTCCAGTGCTCTACAACTCTCATTGTAAAAAATTCTTTTCTAATATCTAATCTAAACCTACCTCCTTCTAATTTAAACCCATTACCCCTTGTCCTATCACAACAGGCCCTACTGAACAGCCTGTCCCCATCCTTCCTGTAGGCCCCCTTGAGGTATTGGAAGCCCGCTATCAGGTCTCCCCGGAGCCTCCTCTTCTCTAGGCTGAACAGCCCCAACTCTCTCAGCCTGTCCTCATAGGAGAGGTGCTCCAGCCCTCTGATCATCTTTGTGGCCCTCCTCTGGACCCTCTCCAACTGGTCCACATCCTTCTTCTGTTGGGGGCTCCAGAACTGGACACAGTACTCCAGGTGGGGTCTCACCAGGGCAGAGTAGAGGGGGAGAATCACCTCCCTCGACCTGCTGGCCACGCTCCTCTTGATGCAGCCCAGAATACAGTTGGCCTTCTGGGCTGCAAGGGTGCCTTGCCAGCTCATGTTGAGCTTCTCGTCCACCAGCACTCCCAAGTCTTTCTCCTCAGGGCTGCTCTCAATCCATTAGATTCTTGACTTGATGCCCTCTCTCCTGAACTGGACTTCATTGTTATAGTCAGCAGTGAATTACAATCTAGCTCTGTACTGGAAAAAATAAAACCAATCTTGCGAAGTCTTGTTTTGCTTACCCAGGACAGTCTCCCACGGACTCCACTGACTCCAGATTTTTGACACTTCTGCTTTGCTCCTGATTCTCACAGAGTGTGACATACATTCCAAAGGTAAGTCTGAATCCCATATCCAATGAAGAGGCTTTTCTGACATATTAAGTGTGACGTTATGAAACTCCTACAAACAAAGCATTGAAAACACAGTGATGTGTAGACACTTCAGAAGTACAATCAAAAGCAGTGAGAGGAGGAAAAAGAAGGAAATTTCCTCAAAGGAGGAAAATGCTTTTGAAAAATGAATCTCTGACATCCCACTTGCTACTCATGATCTCCTACTAAGTAACTAGTAAGCTAAGTAATTGCCAACAAATCTGTACTAGCAGCGGTGGAGTGACTGATGTGCTGGCAAGACTGTCAGATTCCTTGAATCTGACATCATAGTTGTGAGTCAGGCCCTGCTTCTCATGAAATGGATTTACTCTCGGAGACTTTCAGTGGGTTATATATGCCTGCTGTTACATAAGTAATAGCACGCACAGATGCCGCTGCCTGCAAGCACAGCTTGTCTAACGTTCTGGGTTACATATCCCTGGCTCTGAATTACAGTAGGAATCTGCACTGGTCGGTCGACATCTCATTGTAGTTCTGAGGCACAGCATCTGAGGACAGTGCTACCATCAGTGATACGCAGAGAAGGAAAATATCTGCTGATTTCCCCAAAATGCTTGACTGCTGTACCATGCACATGCAAGAAACATGAAAAAATAAATCCAAAACTGTTAGAGTTCCATGAAGGTAACAGAAGGAGGACAGCCTGAAACTAAATGGAGTTCAAAAATCATGAGAGCTAAATGCTCTGTAATTTGGCAAACGTTTTCATATTGGATTATACAACTGCAGACAAACAGCCAAAAGCCATAAAATGTTCTGCTGCTCTCTTAAGAGAAGATATCTTACACATTTCTCTCAGCTTGTACCTTTTCAGCAAGGCCCGCCTAGGCACTAAAATGAGGTGCACAAATATATGGCACAGCAACTCAAACTAATCAGGGCACCACGGAGCCATGCAACAGATGGAAATGTACCCCCACGTGTGAATCTCCCCTGGCACAAGTCCATAAGGAGCATGAAAAAATGGCTCAAGAAGTTATATTAACCATCTGTAATTGCAATAACATTTAGAACAAAACATATATCTCAGTTCTTCTTAAAATGACCATTCCAGATTCTCAGCATATAGATCCCTGCTGCTCGTATGAGCTGTGCCAGAGCCCTGGCTCACAGTGACAGCTAGAGAACTACTCTCCATTTCGGCTTTCCATTGGCAACACCAACAATAGAATACTACCACTCTGAGAAAAACTCAGCAATCAGTCTACAACTTAATTCTCAGTTATAGCACTGAGGAATGTAGTCACTGCTTTGGAAGTCATATAGACTATCCATGCTTTGGTATGAGCAGGCTCACAGAGTTTCTTTATTAGTATGTAGTCTTCAGAAAAACACAGAAACAAGCACATTCCTGTGTGGTAGTGACTTCCAAAGTACCCTGTTTATTTTCCTTGTCACTTTTATTATGAGTACCAGAACAGACTACGTCCTTGGATTTTAAAAACTCTTTCTTTCTTCTAGTACTTTAATAAGAGTTTGTTGGAAAGATACTCCAAATAACCACTTAATTTGTAGCTATACAGCCCCAATTTCTGGCTTCAGGGTTAGGTCTACTCATGGGGTGTTAAAAATCCTACCCCATGTATTAAAGTGGTCAAAATCTTCTGAACTGCACAGAGCTCATCTGCATGAAGATGTGGTTCTTCAAACTCAGAGAGAAAACACTACCAACTTGGCTGATCAGTGTTAAACTGTAATTCTTAACTGTGCCCATCGTATTTTATTAACTTCTGGTTTCAGAAAAATAAGCGCTTCTCTGCTTTATGTGCTTTCTCACAAATAGCAGCTTTAAATGAGCTAGAGCAGTTTTCCAGTTTTAACATGTGCATTTCATATTCTTCCATAGCTCAATCAGCAGATGACTCACAGTAAGTTATAATATCCCTAAAACATGCATTTAGTTCCCAAAAGATTTTGTCAGATCCAAAGGAGAGGAAATTTTCTTTGAAGACAGAAGTTCTCACACTGCAGTCACGAACTGAGGAAAACATTGGGAGCAGGCCTAAGCCTATGCTTTGGGGGACCTCCACCTCTTCAGAAAATTTGGCTGGTTTACATGTTAGGGACCTTGCAAAGGGATGTCACTACTTCTTCCTTAACTGTAAGAGGTGAGCATCACAGGTAAGAGGGCCAAGCACAGGGCTCAAAAGGCTTTGCTCACACTGAGATTACCGTTTGATTCATACAGTGGGAGGAGTTGCAGCAAGATGATTCATGCTCAGTTAGTCCCCAGTGAAGAGCAGTAACCATGCAACAAAAAAAGATTGCCTTTAGGAGCAATGTAAGAGATTCTTCTGGGAGGCCTCTTAGGGGACCTGCACCTTGGAAGGGAAACTGAGGCCTTCAAACTCAGATCTAACTCTGCCCACCACAATCCCTCAACAAGGGTATCCAAGGCACATCTACATCCTGCACAGGTGGAAATTATTTCTTGATCTGAGCAAATTTTTTTTTGCACAAAAACTGGGCATAACATTAGACCAAGTCTGGCACCTAGAGAAATATGAAGGTATTTCTAGTACAGTTTTGTAAACACTACGTTGTAAATCATAAACGTATACAGCAAAGCTATCTGCGTATGCATCTGAACATTTTGATTTTCCTTTAGCTTTCTTTATATTGAAAAAAAACTAATCTTTGTTTAAAATACACTTACTGTCCACACAGTACTTGTTTCATCTGTTCGACGAACTTGTATTTCAAAAGACATTGCTAGCTCAGCTTCATGTGCTGACTTGCCAACATCCCATTCCACCAGTAGCTGCTGAAGAGCCAAATCCTTGGAAATATTAAGGTATGTTACTGGAAACACAATGGACTCTAGAAGCACAAAGAGGACACAAAAATATTAACGCAAAGCAGATCTGAAAAAACAGTAGTTAGAGAAAAGATAGGTTCCATACCAGACAGTTTTGGAGGGAAAAAAAAAACCAAACAGTTATTAAGACACATGCTATTGATACCAACAGCAAGCACCTCCATCCTTTTGTGGGTCTGGAGTTAATTCCCAGAATAAAATAAAGTTTAAAAGTCACACTTAAGTCCCTTTTGGTGTCCGGAAAGGAAGGAATACTAGCCTGCTGAAAACTACAGGTCATCTTATGAGTGGTCTCTCTTTCTAAATGTCTGCCCTGTCACCCCTCCCAAGAAAACCTAACTCTTGGAAGAGATGAACTATGGCGCTCACTGATCTGTATCTTCTTTCCTTCCTGAAAAATAAACAACCAACCAACAAAAAAAAATGCCTACACATGATCTGGTTGTTAATGAAGCCAGGGAACTGAAATGGCCACAGTTCTTTTGCCACAGTTGCTTTCCAAGATGCTTCTGCTTGTTACAAACAACAGGGTCAGAATCTTTATACTGACCAGGACACAGAAAAGCAACCACAGAAGTAACTATATGTTTTACTAAAACAGAACTCATTCTGAGCATCCCTGTCCCACTATAGTCACAGTCCTCAGGGACATGTTGAATTCAGAGACCTCAGCAGCTCCTTCGTACAAAACTGCCACCTCCCGTGGTTTCTCCCAGATGTGCTTCACTCATTGACCTAATGATTATCTGAGACTTTTACAGAATATTACTGGCAGAAATGCAAGCATTCAGGAAATTTAGTCTGAGAATCTGCATTTTGATAGATGCTCCTGGCAGCAACCAGATATCCAAATTGTTTTGCAGTTTATCCTGTGGTACCTGCTCTGCACTACTGTGCAGCAGTTTCCCTACATACAGACCTTTACATTAGCTGTAGGGAATGGAAGGCTCAAGAGAAGCAGCAGTTACAACAATCCCTCATCAAACAAAGGAAGTAAATAATACTTTATAAGCACACTTATTAATTATGAGAATACAGACACTAACACTGCTTAGTTGTTCATACAAGTCCAGTCTATAATTAAAGAATAAATGGAGGAAAGTACATACTGTACCATTAGTAACATCTTCTAAAAAAACTGCTGAAAGAAAGGATTGTTTCTCTTTTAGCAAATCATCTACAAACTCTGTTGGTATATTTTTAATCCATTCCATTTTGAAATGAAAACCATATGCTTTCAATCTAGAGGAAACTATTAGCATAGGCTTCTTCAGATATGTTTGGAGGGAGACATCAAGGTTTCATTGTTCAAACACTTTGTCTTAGAAAAAGTATAGACATACATATATACAGACCCACCTTCTATCAGTTCTCACTGCAGTCTTACTATATAATTACTGGAAAAATATTAACACGTGTAAATTACATGAAAGCACAAATTGACAGCATTAGTGTCTCCTGTAAAGTAAATGCAAAAAAGTTTCAAGTATAGAAGTAAAATTTACTTTTTTTTTGCTATAGTTATGACATGGTCCTTAAAAAAACATACCTGCTGCTTGACAGCTGCTTTTGAGAAATAATGGTGATCAGTTTTATACTAGCATAAGGAAACCTAGCACCTATGACAAATAGTAGATGTCTGGAACTGAATTAATGAAGTGGAAGGCCTGGGGATAAATTTCATTTGTCTAAATGATGAGGGAGCAGCAATTGTAGGTTTTACTGTGAAACAGAAAAACTGTTAGCTTCACTGCCAAGGACCGACCAAGCAAGAAGCCAGAATAACCAAAGCAACAAAGTGAGCCATAAAATTAGCTGTGGAAGCACAGCCTTCCTTTGGGAAGGCAGGACAAGACACTTCATTTCCCCACATTCTACAGACTTTCACCATAAAAAACAAGATAAAGGCCGTTAACGTCCTACTTATGCTAAGGAATTTACTGTAATGTTGTTCCTCTCCAGCGTGTAATCTTAGCTGCTCACTTACTGGTCAACCTTACCTGTATGTTCATCATCCTTTTACCTGAAGCACTATGTACCAAGCCTCTGTGGGTATCTCATGTCATACATGCAAATAGGTGGCTGATGTAAAGCTCTCGCCCTTGCTATTCCTCTTTTTCCCTTCTGCAGTACTGAAGCAACTGGAGGAGACAGGTGGGCCCAGCACAAATAAACAAAGCTAAAGGAAGGGACTCAGCTAGTCTCCCAGTGAAACTCACAGGCACAAAGTAAGACTCCCAGGGAAAGGAAACAAATACGCCTGAAAGAAAGGCCAGCCAGCTGGCAGAAATCCCTTCCTTTTTCAGGGTGCACCATTAAAATAAACCCCTGTGTATCTTCAAAATTTCCCTGTTGTCTTTTCTGCTCCTTCTCTAACTGATTCTAGTTGTCACTATTATGCCTGTTGCATTGATGATGAGCTTGCTTCTCTTCTCTACATCTATCTCTTTTTGTCCAAGCTAAAATCTCATCTCTTTTTCTCATCACATGAATATTTTCACCTGCCACATTTAACAGACAACAGCCAAAGATCTCATTAGTTTCTGTTTTTTTTCTTCATCTGTATGAGTATCCCTCCATTATCTCCTCTTAGTTAGATGACGTAATAACTTCAGACCTCGCATAATTTTGTTTTCCTCAGCGCCTGGCGTAAAACAATCTAGATCACCAACCAGGGCTTATACACAGTACAAAAAAGACAAGAAACAATATAGTCAAGAATATATCCAAGATCTTGAAGACCACTGAGTTACAAGGTGGGACTTAAAATAATTTTGTAGTATAATTTACACATTTAGAAATATTTGTCAAATTCACAGTTATAATCTTCTCCTCCTAGCAAAGTTAAATAATGAAGGCATCTTAAGATTTGTTTTAACTTGAATGATAACTCAAGACTATATGGATAGCTTTATGATTAACAACAGAGACTAATTTTATTCCTGAACAATTGCATGTGAAAACAAGTGACCAAGTTACTTGTTACAAGTTACAACATAATACAGTAACTGTTTGGACCTGCCTGCATTAGAAAGTTTGCCACTCTAGGGGCATTGGTAATAGAGACTCGAAATCGTGGAGCTGGCACCTTGGGTGAATGGAGTGTGAACACATGCATTTCAAGGTTGAAGAGAGACAAAGAAGTCTCAAGCGGATATATTACCCCACTCAGTATGATAACAAATGCATTTATACAAAAAACCCACATCTCTCCTTCCTTCACCAACTTAAGTAAGGCAATACAACTTTTATATTGCAGACTATAGTCACATTAAGTTCTGCCCTCTTAATGGTGATCACAGAAAAGTCAATTAAAAATATTAATTCCTTTTCTTTTTTATTATAATAATCCAATGTTATTGCCAGCAGTACAAGCGTTCAAGCAGTACTTTTACCTTAAAATACACAGCCTTCTGGATTGTTATCCTTATATTCAATTTTGTTCCCTCTGAGTATGTGTATTTGCTTTTTTCTTTGTATTGGATACATACGTGAAGCGTAAGAAAAAAATCTGGTCCTGGAATCTGTGGTACAATCAGAAAAGAGCCAACAGATGTGCTAAAGTCTTCATAGGTGAGACAAACAAAAAAGGAGAAACTGAAGGGAAGATGTAGAAAAGCATGAAAGTTGTCAAAGAACAAATAAATTATTTGAAGATGATAGTGTACAGATCAAAAAACATATGAGACAGAGGGGGAGCAGGTAAATAAATATACTCTGGCTTCACATCATTACAAGTTACTGATTCAACAGGCAATTTCACATGATAGGCTTACAAAAGGTAATTATACAAGTTGCTTCTTCACCTTACCAAACAGAATAATTTCATTAAGCACGTAACGTTGCTTAATCATAGGAGACTTAACAAATGAGCAAGTCTAAAGCTTCAGTTGTTGCAGATCACTTTGAAATAAAAAAGCAAATATTCAGACACTTACCTTGCTGTGAGTATGTAGTGTAGCAAGTCCTCAGGGGGAGTAATATTGCCAGAACCATGAAGTGGTTCATCATTCATCCACCTTTTCCTGCACAAGACTAAGCAGGAAAGAAGACATTTCTATTTATTTGTTTCTTTTATGAGAAACGCATGTCAAACAATAGTCCAGGTAATATTACTATATTTAAGAACAATAAATAAAAACTCAACTGTACAGACTCCAGGCAGTTTAAGAAAAATTCAGGAAGAAAGAAAAAAAAAACCATAAGGAATGAAAAAACCCTCTTGGTTTTAGGACCTGGTTACAGCACAGGGAAAAATATAACACACTCAAAAAGTTCAATTTAATCTAAATAAATAGAACACACCGTATCTTTAAAGATTTCCCTCCACTTATTTCTAAGGAATATTAAAAGTTTATCCTGGTGTACTTTGGCTTTCCTCCTGCATCCAGAACACTAGATGAGGGCTTTAGTTAGACTGAAGTTGAAATACACGTATCAAGGTCATCTCAAGCACAACACAGCTCTCGCTAGTGTTCCTTTCACGGCTTTTACATTCACACTGTGACAAGATGAAACTGCATTTGACTTGCACAGCCCAGTCCTGAGGGACTGAGCGCGTGTCAGATCTCATAAGACATGAATCACCTGCAAACTCCCCCGTGTAGCAGGGAGAGGTCCACATGCAGCAGCAGTATGGTTAAAAGCACTCCAGCACAGAGGGTACAGGAACCCAAGCAACAGGAACAGGACTATAGATAAAGTTATCTTTAACTTTTCATTTCCACTTTTTACATTTCTGGCGCTCTGCAGAATTCTGATAAATAGTGTTCTACCACTGCTTCTATAACAGAAGTTGAAACTGCTTAGCAGGACAGATAACCAGGATGACCTTCTGTTCCCACTAAAGCCAAGGACAGAACATTTATTGACTTCAGAAGGGGCAGGATTTCAATCCAGAATTTCTTCCTAGCAGAAAACCTTCAATTTAATACCTCGGTGCTACAGACACTTAAGTTTAATGACCCTGTCTTAGATTAATTGGTTTGGGGAAGCTCTGAATTTCTCCAAAGGATGAAAAGAAAACATTTCAACCTTCTCTGCTCCCCCTCCCTCGCCGTTTCTAAAGGTCATATGAAAAATATAGAAGAGTCTTGCACGCAGCACTGCAATCCAGGGCTCAGTGCTTACAACAAGCACCCGTGCTGCACTGTGCCCCAGCTTTTCCCTTAGGAGCACAAATGTTTCACATGGAGGCCCCCATACTTAAAAGGTGAGCGTTGCCCTGCCTAATGCATAGCCATCTGCAGTCTTTCTTGTTGTTATCCTCAAAAATATTTGGACAACAAATCTGCTTCGTCACAGATTTTTCTAAGTTTAGACTTTTTTTATCACCTGATCAAACCAAATACCTAAAAGAGAAAATAATTTCATATGTTTTGTCTAGAATAAACACAACAGAATGGCTCTTTGTTACAGAACAGTGACACAAAAAGAAGTCTTTCCAGGGCAGATTATGTTAAAACTTCCAGGAGCTCTTCAGTAGATTGTTATTCTTCTGAATTATACAAAATTAATACTAAGACAAAAAAAACATATCTTGCATGTCTTTTTTCAGAAAAAAAAAAAAAAGTTAAAATAAAACTGCCTTTAAAGTCAAGGGAGTGGCCTCTCTGCTCTAAGATCAATTTAATAAAAAGGTGGTCAGTTACATTCAGTAACATAACTCCTGACTTCATTACATCAGCATGCTGAAAACTTAGCTCCACGGGACTCCTGATTTTGTGAACATCTTTGGGCTTGTACACAAAGCTATTTGCCCTATTTGCCATACATCATTTAAATCTAACATTTTTGGGATGTGGGAAAGTACTGTGGAAGTCATGACATACTAGACTATTTGTTTAAATTACTTCCTATTTGGAAAACAAATCCAAATTCTTTTCCGCTCTTAAGAAGCATTCTCAACTATTGCATTGAAATAAAGTGTAATTTAACTACATTTCTCCAGTCATTTACACTGTCAGTTCACTAATGACACAGCATAGATCACTTTAATTGGTGCACAGTACAAACACCATATGCTACTAAAAGGTAGTGTAATATGATAAATGACCATCAGAATATAAACAAAGCTACAATGCTTTTCATTATTCTGTGTGTTAATAATGTACTTTACCACTGTATAATAAATTGTGATAATATGTATCACAACCATACCAAACCAGTTTTCATGGGGAAAGTTCTGGAATTCTCTAACAAACGAGAATATGACGTAAATTCAAATAAATAAAAGACCATTCAGAAAAGAGAAATACAGTCCTTAATATACGAGTAGTATTTTGACTTAAATAATCTTTATGGAGAAACTTCTGCCTATGACTATCAAATTAATCACATACAGTAATTAATCACATACAGTAATTACTACCAACTAATGTCAAGCACTTTATTATGTATTATCAATAATTAAGTATTTCTGTAAAATTATCATTTAAAAATCCCTGTCTTGGTTACAAAGATTAAAAGAGGATCAAAACAGTTGTACAAAATACATTATGAAATTAATTTTAAAAATAAATGATAAAAGATTAACTATATCCTTGACAAAAGTGAAAA
Source organism: Tetrax tetrax (assembly GCA_009806455.1). Lineage (NCBI taxonomy): Eukaryota > Metazoa > Chordata > Aves > Otidiformes > Otididae > Tetrax > Tetrax tetrax. The sequence goes on from WHYT01016104.1 coordinate 50,289, forward strand.
TAATTGAAAAACAAAGGAAGGCAGAGAAATTTTTTAGGTATCTAAAGAATTCATCACCCTGAAAGAGACAAAGTACGACCTCTGAGAAACAGTGAGCAACTGTCAAATGCAACAGGAAAGTGACAATCATAAGCATTGTTCTGCTGAATAGCTTGGTTCAGATTTGCCAATCTGAAAAGATATGAGTACCACAACAGTATGCCACAGTTCTTAATCTGAGAATTAATCACTGCTGACTTACTTTAAACCCAAGAGAAGTCACGTTTTATCCCGTGCTCCAACCTGGAATCCCTGTGTACTTTGTTTCCATGAATTGCAGGTAAGAACAAAAGGCTCTCATGCCATTATTTTGAACATGGACTGGAGACACATTATTTGAATACTTTTTCCTTTCTAGTTGCTTTTGTCATTAAGATAATTTTGCAATGGCATTTTCCTAGTCTATCACAGAATCACACTGCAGTTATTCCAGCTGAGTTTTGAAGAACTCCAAGGATGGAGAGTTCACAGCTTCTCTGGGCAACCTGTTCCAGTTCTCAATCATCCATGCTGTGAAGGTTTTTTCTTCTTGTATTCATATATTCATTATTCTCATTATATTTTCTTCTTATATTTTCCTTGTTACAATTTGGACCTGTTTCCTCTTGCCCTTTTACCGTACACCTCTGCAAAAAGCTTAGTTCTGTCCTCTTGGTAATTTCCCATTAGTTAGGCAAGGACTGCAGTTAGAGCTGCCGTTACCTTTCTCTTCTCAAGCCTAAGCAAACTCAGCTTCTTCAGTGATTCCTACATGTGCTCCAGCCTCCAAAGTCTCCTGGTGTCTCTCTGCTGGACTAAGTCCAGTTCATCAGTCTTCTTTGTACTGTGAGCCCAAAACTGGACATAGTAATTTAGATATGGCCTCATAAGTGTCAAATAGAAGGAATTAATCACTTCCCTAAGCTCTAATTCTTTGCTATCATTAACAATAGTAGTCACAGTTCTAATTTCTGTGATGAACCTGGTTATTGGGACACACGGTAAAATGATCTATAAAATGGGGATAATACTAAGCTGTAGTTGAGGATGATTGGCCACAAAATGATCTGTCAGAGCTACAGAAGTTCACTGAGCAAGAAAGTTTTCATTTTACCTTATACTCTTCCCCCTCCTAAAAATTTAACATCTGTGGAGGAAATGAAGCAGACTTGCTTAGTCTTGTCAGTCAGTAGCCTGAATCACTGAGAGATTTTTTTGACTCATGAGTATATAGTCTAGCTGCAATTCTTCCCATTGGAAAAATGTAACCTGGGGCATGCATGGATTCACTACTCCTCACCCTAACTTGAAATTAATCAGTACTAACAGACACATCAACAGAACAGAACCATTTTGGAGACCAGCAGCAATTGCAATAATATTCAGCAGCAACAGGACTTGGTCAGAAATGTGACAAAGAGCAATCACTCAAGAACTGGAGACAGCAGAGGAGCAAATTACCTTGGTAAGAGATGAAATCTCCTTCAGTAGGTAGTTTGTGAATAGTCTAAATAAACATCTCCAGGTAAACTATTTCTCCTGCAGAGCAAAAGGCTGGCTTAGATGATCTTTGCAGTCCCAGCCAGGCCAATGCTTTTCTGATGCTATGGATGAGAGGAAAAAGAAATTCCCATTATTCATCTGGTAAACATGCCCAAGATAAACATTTTGTCAGACATCTCTTCAAAGGTATTAAAGCACCAAAATTAAACTGAAACCTCTTTCAAGATCAGGCTGATACTACTCAGGAGTCAGTGTCTGGGAGTTGGAGCTATACCGTGCACAGGCTGCTGCAGTGCCTGGAATACCCATATGTGTAAGAAAACGAAGCCCCTGCTACGGACACCTAGTATTAATTGACTGCAGACTCAATCTGTTTTGTATCAATCTTCCTAAAGCCACATATTTTAAATCATACTTCATACAACTTTCCTTTCTCAATGCCCTTTGCTTTGCTTATTTAAAACAGCTGCCAGTCACAACCCACATCCTCAGATGAACCAGAGCCTGGACACAAGCTGGGAAAATAAATGTTTTCAGCTGCTAGGATCCAGAAAACTTTGTCCATTTAAAGAAGAGCATTAGACAGGGACATCAAATCATTGGACAAATTTTCCTAAACCAGATGTGGAAGAGGACTGTCAGTGAGGCAAATGCAGGATTAATACTACTTTGGATTTCATCCTATGTTCTAATTTCCTATGCTTCATAGACAGACAGACTAAGGACAGGAACCACAATTCATGTTCATACCACACAGTACGAGGTCTCTAACATAACTGATGTATTTAGTGCCAAAACCTAAGAAAATCCTTCCATAGCCACCAAAGAGGACCCCTAGAAAGCAAACCAGACCATAGGTAGAGTAACTCGTCCTCCAGAGGTGTTTTTTTTTCCTCTTAAATAAACAGAAAACTAGGTAAGTGACAAAATGAGCTAGAATGCCCTAAGTCAATGATTTGTACAAAGACTCTGCACTGAAGTATGCCTCTGTTCTCCTGATTCCTGCAGTTCCCAGTATATCCTTTGCGAAATCAACACTGCAAAGCTGACATCCAGCTGAGTCAGTTTTAGTTGAAACAGGAAGCAGTGTGAAGCCACAGGAAACCTATCAAGTGTTGGTAAAGTAGCATCTGTCAAAGCATCCTACAACTAAATAGATCCCTCTTCAAAATAAATGTCACACTGTTTATGGAAAATTTAATTTGCAACAATTCTGAATTGTGAAAAAAATGAACAGCTGAGATTCCAAATTCTAAAGTGGATGAACCCTTCCTTTACTCCTTGTACACAGGCTTTCTTCTCCCAGGCAATTTTAAAGATGGTTTCAGTTATACCTAGCACACAAAATACATCTGTGTCCAAGGCACTGAAAGATCCTAATAAGCCTTTGTGATCTAACAGGTGAGCAACAAGTTTTAAAAGCTGCATGCGGAACAAAGGAATTTCTATAACTAAGGTCTGATAGGCATGTAATCATTTGATCGCTTAGGGGTAGCTTTATCTCCTAGTTTTTGATTAATAGAAAGCTCTTTGATGCATGCTGTTGATTTTCTAAAGAGCTTTGCCAAAAGAGGAAAACATTATGGACTTCAGGGTCCCATGAAGACTGGAATCCAGTCAAAAAAGCAATTAAATAGTGAAAAAAAATGTCTAAAAATGTAAAGCACTCAACAAACTGTGTAAGACTACTCCTACCCCATCAGAAAGCAAATGCTAACGATTGTAGGGAAGGAATCACATAAGATGTTGGCATGATTCATACCCACAGGAAGAGTAATTTTACCTTGTTTTTCAGGCATTATCTACTTGTAACACTGCTAGGATCTTGGTTTACTCTGCTGGAGTAGGGACTGGTCCAAGCATGCAATATTTAGATAAAAAGAGAGATAAGAGGTTATGCCCAAAAAGTACTCCAAAGAATACAGCAATAATACTGGAATTTATGATGTTTTCTCATTTACTCTGATGGTTTTGAGATTAAACAACAGCTGCTTAAAAGAAAGCGGGAGCAACACTTTTTCTCTGTGTGATGCTGAGTTTAAAGGTCCAGGCTTGCATTTCTGAGCAAGTCAACACCTTCTCGAAGCAGCAGAAACAGCGTTAAAACCAAACCAAACCACCTGGCACGAGTAGCATCCTCATCCCACGGTCCCCCTCACCTCAGTAACTCTTGCCCTGGTCGAATCAGCAGCTTTTATGCTGTAGTTAAGCAGTGACATCTTGAAAGCAGAGAGGTTGGGGGGGGCGTATAAAATCGGCGGTGCTGCCGGGACAGTCGGTTTGAAGAAGCACTACGCCGGCTCCCGCCCCGCCGAGGGACGCCTGGAAAAACGGGACTTAAAGGGTCGCAGAAAGACTAAAATTCGAAGTAAAAACTCTACAGAGCGTTTCCAAAAAAAAAAAAAAAAAAAAAAAGGCGCCCGGGTGGAGGAGGTGGATTTTCTTCAGCGGAGCAGGCTGAGCGCGGCCGGGGTCCCGGGGAGGAGAGGCGACGGGAGGACTTGCTGAGGGAACGAGGGGCTGTCGCCGCAGCGAGCGACCGGCACGACTCACCTGCAGCCGCCGAGCTGCTCCCTCAGGACGGGGCGGGGGAAAGACAGGTCCCTTCCTGCCGGCCCGCGGAACGTGCCGGACACCCCCGCCCCCTCCCGGCCAACTCCGGCCGGGCAGTGCCGGGAAGCTGTACGGCGCGGCCGGGCTGGGCCGTTCCTTCCCCGGGCTGGGCGGTGCCTCCTCCCCCCTCCCGGAGACCGGGGGAACGGCGCCTCGGGAATTTCCCGCCTCCGGCTCCGGGAAGCGCGGCCCGTTCCCCTGGCTGCGCTCCCAAAGGCAGGGCGTGGGCCGGCCCGCGTTTCTCCTGAAGCTCCAGCCGCCGTCTGCCCCCTTCCTCGAAGGAGCCGGCGCCCGCGGAGGAGAGGGAGGGCGGCGGAGGTAGGGCCACTCCGGTGCCCCCCGTGCGAGGGAGGGCTGCAGGGTATGGGGACAGGGGCCGACCCTAGGGAGGCCAAGCAGGGACAGGAGGACAGGCAGGGTTAGCCAGAGAAGGGACACTTTGGTCAAGCTTTCCCCATCCCGTGCTGGTCAAAAACCGCAGGCAGGAATGATGTCTCCGAGATGCCTGTGTTTCTGGGGCCATGGCCCCCGGGTTCCTGTATCTCCTTGCTCTGTCTCCAGGGGATAGAATGGTCGCTCTCGCCACTAAGGCAGAGGGGGTGAGGAGGTGGCCTGGTGTTTGCAGGAGGGCTCTGGGTCGAGGCCATAGCCCATCTGGTGCTGGACCACCGTATCGCGTGCAGCTGTCCCACAAAATCCCACTGAGGAACCACATTAAGTAAGGTCATGGCTCACAAAGTCAAACTCTCTGCTCCTAGAACCATAAGACCATGAGGCAAGAAGGGAGATTAGGAGTTCACCACGTCTGTTGCCCTGCCCTTCAGCTGTGGGTCCCCATCTGACAGGCATTCAGGTGAGGTACAGTGTGCCGCAAGCCGTCTGGGTCACTGCTTCCATCAGAAGATGTAGCCATGAGAAAGCTTCGTTTAAACCTATTACCCTTTTCAGAGTGTTCGTGGTGAAGGTTTTCCCAGTTTGTAGCACTTTTACATAAAAGAGATCTCCTGTCTCTTATTTTATTTATGCTAGGCTACGTTTGTAGGTTAAACATAATCTACCTATAAAGGCACTGTTTCTCTGGCTGTCCTTTGGATTGTCTCTCATTTTCAAAGCTTAGTTGCTTCTCCTTGGGAAGGCTGTGGTCTGGAAGGTGTTCTGCCTTACAGGCTATATTACTTCTTATACCTCCTGACATATAGTTTGCCTTTTTTTTTGTTACAGCATAGTGTTGCCAGCTTACACTTTGCCTCTGATCTGCTTCAGCACCTTGATCCTTTTCTTCTAAATTTCTGTCTAGCCAGTTGTTCCCTGCCTCTCTGTATCACTGTGATACCCTGTGCTTCCCTCTGTTGCGTAGCACTCTGCTGCTTTAGTCAGGTTTTCCATTTTCTCGGGTTTTCCATGATGCTTTTGCTTTCTAGTCAAGCAAACAATTTGTAGTCAAAGGATAACTTTCTTCTTCAGAACCTTACTCTGAAGAATTACATCTATTTCTTCCTCAGAGTTCCTGTGCATGTTGAGTGAGTCATGTAAATGGAATTTTTCACAGAGGGTCACTGGTTGCTCATTTTTCATTGCCTGTGTGCCGGTCTAGAGGCACTAGAACCAGACATTTACTGTTGCATCAGAACTCAGAGGAGTACAAACGTGAAAGGTCATCTAACTGCTTAGTTTTACTGAAAATGCAAATCACGGATGTCTAAAATTAAATACCAAAATTTTGGGGATGGTTCTTTTCTGTTTTTTTCTCTTATGCTTATAAAGGACTGTAATACGCTAATAAGTTCTTTCCTCTAATGTTTTTAAACAGTATAACTAGAAAAGCTTACTGGAAATTTATCAAGTTTGTGTTTGAAAGTAGGATTTTAATAATACGCAATAAATGTTGAGGTTTTGTACGTTAAAGGATCTGATGGTAAAAATGGCATATCATCATGCAATGAAAATTAAAGGGAATAAATTAAGACAGCGTACTTCTAGCACTTTAAAAATTTTGAATGGGTGTCGTTGCACTTCCTTTTTTTAATGTAGGGGTGAAAAATTTTTGCACATATTATTTTAAAAATAATATATTAAATAATTTTTCTGCTTTGAGCCCCCTCATCTGTGTTTGAAAATGTTTTGTCTTTTAGGGCTCTACTGGAGATACCTGTTAAAAACTGTCAATATATTTAACATTTTCTGAATCATTTCAAGACCATTGTAGATTGCAGATGTTCAGCTCTCTCGTGCCTCTCCATTTGTGTAGCAGCAATAATCTCTACTGCTGCTTTTGCACACCTATCCACATAATCAGAAGTTCCAGAGTGAACAATGTGATAGCTTATCCTTTGAACGTTCCAGACTTAGGAACATATGAACTCACTGCTATCTAGAAATTATTTTCAAGGTACTACTTAGTACCCAAAAACTGAACAAGTTATTGAATAATGTCTACAAGGAATTTTCATGCCTGGTCAGAAAGTATTTCAAAAATCAAGTTATCCGGTTTCTCATATTTGAGGCGGGAAAACTAATAATAGAAAGAAAAGAACAAAGGTAAAACCACAAAATAACTTGGCACTGCAGTGTGTAGAGTGTCACAATGTCTACAGAATTTAAAGTCTCAAGTTAGGTTCCAAAGTTCTTTACATACCAAATTATAGCAATATAGTTTGGAAAGGCCTAGAAGTCAGCCAATCCAACCTCAGACTCTCTTTCTCTGTAACCACAGCTCTGAATTTCCCTCCGCCTCTCCTAGGTGCTTACCTACCTGTGTACATGTATCCAAGGCCCAGCTCTGATACAGCACAGCTGCAGAACCTTGATCCAGACTGCTATGAGAGAGCTGTGGGAACAATCCGCAGAGAGATGAGAAAGTTGAAAGTACAGACAGGAGGGCTGTTGACATGAGATCATTGGTACTTCAAGGATTTAGAATCATAGAGTAGTTAGGGTTGGAAGGGGCTTTCAAAGGTCATCTAGTCCAACCCCCCTGCAAGGAGCAGGGACAGCAGAGCCTCATCCAGCCTGGCCTTGAACGATTCCAGGGATGGGGCATCCACCACCTCTCTGGGAAACCTCTGCCAGTGTTCTACAACTCGCATTGTAAAAAATTTTTTCCTCTGTTTTAAAACCATTACCCCTCGTCCTATCACAACAGATCCTACTGAACAGCCTCTCCCCATCTTTCTTGTAGGCCCCCTTGAGATACTGGAAGACCGCTATCTGGTCTCCCCAGAGCCTCCTCGAGGCTGAACAGCCCCAACTCTCTCAGCCTGTCCTCATAGGAGAGGTGCTCCAGCCCTCTGATCACCTTTGTAGCCCTCCTCTGGACCTTCTCCAACTGGTCCATGTCCTTCTTCTGTTGGGGGCTCCAGAACTGGACACAGTACTCCAGGTGGGGTGTCACCAGGGCAGAGTAAATGGGGAGAATCACCTCCCTCAACCTGCTGGCCTCGCTCCTCTTGATGCAGCCCAGGATGCAGTTGGCTTTCTGGGCTGCAAGAGCACATTGCCGGTTCACGTTGAGCTTCTCGTCCACCAGCACTCCCAAGTCCTTCTCCTCAGGGCTGCTCTCAATCCATTCTCCGCCCAGCCTGTATTTGTGCCTGAGATTGCCATGACCCAGGTGCAGGACCTTGCACTTGGCCTGGTTGAACTTCATGAGGGTGGCACGGGCCCACCTCTCCAGCCTATCCAGGTCCCTCTGGATGGCATCCCTCCCTTCCAGCGTGTTGATGGCACCATACAGCTTGGTGTCATTGGTGAACTTGCTGAGGGTGCACTCTATCCCACTGTCCATGTTGCCAACAAAGATGTTGAACAGGGCTGGGCCCAACACGGACCCCTGAGGGATGCCACTGGTGACCAGTCTCCACTTGGACATTGAGCTGTTGACCACCATGCTCTGAGTGCGGCCATCCAGCCAACTCCTTATCCACTGAGTGGTCCGTCCAAACCCATGCCTCTCTAGTTTAGAGAGAAGGATGTTGTGTGGGACAGTGTCAAAAGCTTTGCACAAGTCCAGGTAGATGATATCCATTGCTCATCCCTTGTCCACCGATGCTGTCACCCCATCACAGAAGGCCACCAAATTGGTCAGGCACGATCTGCCCTTGGTGAAGCCATGTTGGCTGTCACCAACCACCTCCTTGCTCTCCATGTGCCTTAGCATGGTTCCCAGGAGAATCTGCTCCATGACCTTGCCAGGCACAGAGGTGAGGCTGACCGGCCTGTAGTTGCCCAGGTCCTCCTTGTTCCCCTTTTCAAAAATGGGGGTTATGTTCCCTCTCTTCCAGTCATCGGGGACCTCACCAGACCGCCACGACTTCTCAAATACAATGGCCAGTGGCTTGGCAACTTTCTCCGCCAGTTCCCTGAGGACCCGTGGATGGATCTCATGAGGTCCCATGGACTTGTGCACCTTCAAGTTCCTCAGATGTTCGTGAACCTGCTCTTCGAGTACAGTGGTCCGTTCTTCATCCTCGCAGTCCCTGCTTGTGCCTTCCACAGCTTGGGTGGTGAGACAACATCCCTTATCAGTGAAGACTGAGACAAAAAAGTCATTGAGTACCTCAGCCTTCTCCATGTCCCGGGTAACTGGGACACCGGTTCCCTTCTGGACGGGGCCTACATTCTCCTGGGACTTTCTTTTGCCCCCTACATACCTATAGAAGCTTTTCTTGTTGCTTTTTATATCCCTGGCCAGATTTGATTCCGTCAGGGCTTTAGCCTTCCTCACCCGATCCCTGGCTGCTCGCATGGCCTCTTTGTAGTCCTCCCAGGCTACCTGTCTCCGCTTCCACCCTCTATAGGCTTCCTTCTTCACTTTCAGTTGGGCCAGGAGCTCCTTGCTCATCCACGCTGGCCTCCTGGCCCTTTTGCCTGACTTGTTCTTCGTCGGGATGCACCTCTGCTGAGCTTGGAGGAGGTGCTCTTCAACCAGATCAGGTTGCTCAGAGCCCCGTCCAACCTGGCCTGGAATGTATCCAGGGATGGGGCATCCACCACCTCCCCAGGAAACCTGTGCCACTGTTCCACCACCCTCATTGTAAAAAATTTCTTCCTTGCGTCTAATCAAAATCTACCCTCTTTTAGTTTAAAACCAAGATCATCTAGTCCAACCGTGTTCCCATTACCATTGCTGCCACAGCTACTAAGCCATATCTTGTAGCTCCTCATCAAGCCGCCTCTTGAACACTGCCAGGGACGGCGACTCCACCACCTCCCTGGGCAGGCCATTCCAGTGCCTGACCACTCTTTGGGAGAAAAAGTTTTTCCTCACGTCCAACCTAAACCTCCTCTGGTACAACTTGTGGCCTTGGGTCCTGCTTGTTGCCTGGGAGAAGAGGCCAAACCCCTGCTCATCACAACCTGCCTTCAGGAAGCTATAGAGTGCAATGAGATCTCCCCTGAGCCTCCTCTACTACAGACTAAACAATCCCAACTCTCTCAGCTGCTCCTCATAAAACTTGTGCTCCGATTCTATGATTCTATGATTCAAGAAGGTCTCCGTGGAACCTTCTTTTCTCTAAGCTGATCAACCCTAGCTTTCTCAGCCTTTCTTCATAGGAGAGGTGCTCCAGCCTTCTTATCATCTTCATGGCCTTCTCTAGACTCGTTCCAGCAGGTCCGTGTCCTCCTTATGTTATGGAGCTCCAGAGCTGGACGCAGTACTGCAGGTGGGGTTTCACCAGGGCAGAGTAAATGGGGAGAATCACCTCCCTCAACCTGCTGGCCACGTTCCTCTTGATGCAGCTCAGGATGCGGTTGGCCTTCTGGGCTGCAAGCACACATTGTCAGCTCATGTTGAGCTTCTCATCAGCCAACACTCCCAAGTCCTTCTCCTCAGGGCTGCTCTCAATCCATTCTCCACCCAGCCTGTATTTGTGCTTGGGATTGCCCCAAGCCATGTGCAGGATCTTGCCCTTGGTCTGGCTGAACTTCATGAGGTTGGCACGGGCCACCTTTCTGGCCTCCCAATGTCCCTCTGGATGGCATCCCTTCCTTCTGACATGTTGACTGCACCACACAGCTTGGTGTCGTTGGCGAACTTGCTGAGGGTGCACTCTATCTCACCGCCCATGTCACCAACAAAGATGTTAAACAGGACCAGTCCCAGTACCGACCCCTGAGGGACTCCACTTTTTACTGGTCTCCACTTGGACATCAAGCCATTGATTGCAACTCTTCGAGTGGGGCCTTCCAGCCAATTCCTTATCCACCGAGTGGTTCATCCATCAAATCCATCTCTTCAGTTTATAGACAAGGATGTTGTGTGGGACAGTGTCAAATGCTTTGCACAAGTCCTCTTTGCTGATATTTGGCTAGATAGAGAAAATAACCTGGCCCAAGAGGGAAGAATAGTTTTCAGACCAAAGACCGCCTCTAGCTTTTTCTGCTTTGCTATATAATATAACTGGACATGAATCCCAGGAGGATATTGCAGTCCCAACTTTAAAATAAACACATCAATAAATTCGTTAATTAATAACTGATAAATGAATGAGTGAAAGCATAAATGTATTCACTAGCAGAGAAGAGAAAGGTTGCTGCTGGTGGTATTAAGCTTGATTTTCCATTTTAATTGTCTGAATTTTAGCAACAATAATTTTAGAAGTGCTTTATTTAAATTACATTTTCTCAATATTTTAGCGCCAGCTGTACGTAAAATGGAATATTTCCCCTTTGGAACATCAAGTTTTTGTAGCTTCTCAGCACCTAAACCTAATTTTTCTCTATTGAGATCTGTGTTCAACAGTGTGCTTGTAATGTTCCATAACCGACTTCCAGCATTTACAAAACCTACCAATGCTGTTGGTATATTAATAATTTTTACCCATGCTGACTTATATAGTGCAGTAAATGTGCCCCTTATGAGTAATAAAAAGGTAATTTTCAGCTTTCTCCGTCCTTCAAGAAGAAAGGAAGCCATTAGAACAATGCCATCCACGGTAACAGTACATTTTCAAAGGAAAACAAAAAAAAAAGTTTGCAAACAAAATGTACAAAAGAGAATTCCCTTTGTCAGGCACTGAATCAAAGACTTGAAACAAGATAAATGGGGTAGTTAAAAGTTCCTCATTAACCAATGCAGTGAAAGACTCCTTTTCTGTGTTATTTAAAGTAAAGTAGAAATATTAGTCTGTATTTCAAGACTTGGATTCCAGTTAGGTAATGATCACATGCATGACTCTGGACAGTTTACTAGAGATGTTGACTCTCTCATTAAAAGCCAGTAATTTGTATGAAAAAGCCTAAAGTCCTTTCAGTTACAAACTAATTGAGAGCAACTTATTCTTTTCCGTTTTTCAACAGCCTTTGAAATATTGAAGATTAATAACAAGACCCCTTTAGCCTAGAGAGGCCATTCACATTTCTCTTGAAATCCAGTTCTGAAAAAAGCAATGGAGGACACAGCACTCCCAACAGGAGCTTTATCAACACTATATTTACTTACAGGTAACACTTTTGTTCCTACTTGTCTGTGTATTTGCCGTTTCCTCGGAAGCAGAATGTTGTTTACTGAAGATCCACCTGTAGTGTTCTGTAAGCTACAGATCATTCAATCTTGCCAACTCTTCTCTTTCCTGCTTGTTCAATTATTTTTGTTTAAGACTACAACCTTGAACTTTTCCTATTGAGATACCATTTGTCTACTTTGTCAAGATGTTTTGAATTTTAATCTTGCTTTCCAATGTGCTTGTGATCCTTCACAGCTTCATATTACTTGGAAATCCTAGGCATCTTGTAATTTATTAGACTGATTGTGGACTGCTAACAGCCAGGACAGATCTTTCCAAGTCCACTCAAGACACTGTTCCTTCTTAACAGTGAACCACTGCTAACTGCTTTCTGACAGCACAGTGGCAGCTTCGAAAACCAAAATAAAGCAAACCATCATTTTCCATAAACAGTGTTCCTAATGCACGATTTAATTTCCAGTCAGGAACAATTTCTCTTTAGAATCAGTAGTTGCAGAAATGCTCTTTCAGAGCAAAAGATAGTGAAATGTTCTTGAACTGAACGGGAATGAACAATTTCAGGTGTACCTTTTAGTGCAGCCAGAATGACAAGAGGCTTTTAGCAATATCCACAAAGTTCTTCTGGGAGTAATTTTGGTCATCCCACAGCTGCAGAGGAAGATCATTGAAAGTGTACAGCTATATCAAGGCTGGACCGAGATTTTGTTCTTTGCTTCTCAGCGTGGAGTCAAGCTAGGATTCCTTGCTGCCAATTAGAGAGGAATGGTATAATTGTCCACACTTATTTCCAGGTGCATTCTGAGAGTCCTATGCAAATAAGCTTTGAGCTTTCTGTAGACATTTCCACTGTGCCTGTGGTAGGTTGCTGTAAAGGGCAAGGCCTGAGCTTGTATTGAATTGCAGTGTATTGTACACAAAATTCAGTGGTTCCAGCAACACTCTCTCCTCTGGACATTTATTACTTTGTTCAAGTAATAAATGTGGTTCCTAACAAGAGATCGTGCAGGTGTTATATATGTATAATCTGATCTAATGTCATCTAATATGTAACAAGTGTAAGTTTGTTCTAAAAATGAAAAGCACAGTAGCATAAATAAATTATAGGATTACTGCAGAAAAAAAAATTACTGGTTATTTGCCATGAACTAATAATTGCACAAAATCCCTGTGTTAAACAATTGTTATTAAGATGAAAAAGCAGTGAAATGTAGGAAATGCCAACATTGGAATTAGTAAGTGATTTCAAATCACTTTTTAATGTATGTACATGGTTATATAGTTATTAATTACTTTAGTTCCCTCAGAGAACACAGAGATAATGAAGTTCACTTATTCTGTAGATCTTTCATATTTATTTTCTCCCAATTGTCAAGTGGAAAGGCTGCAGCTTAGCTATTCTGCAGTATTCAAACCCAGCTCAGAAGCTAAAAAAATATATTCTCTGTAATATTTTTTTTATGGTCCTTATCTATGATGTCATATAATCCAAATTTATGTATATCAATTTAATCTAATAACAATCTCCCATCTTTTCTCCACCTAACTTACTTGGAAAGTAAAGAAGCCAAAGCTACCAAATTTTTCTAGTGGTATTAGAAATGCGGGTGGGTTCAGCTGAGCACAGTAATAAATTCATCGCTAACTAATGAGTACTTACACCATTTAGGCACTTGTTTACCCCTGGAGTTGTTTGGGGTCTAGACACCAGCATCTTCCAAGTACATTTAAAAGTTCTAGTTTCAACTCTGAGTAGATAAATTCCAACCTGCTCATGTCCTAGAACTATTCTTCCCTATTGGATTACATAAGGCACAAGTAGGCTGCCTCTCCAACTCCCATGAGCTGCTGTGTCTTTCTATACAATGACATAGCCTTAACTGGAGGGCAGTGCTATCTCCATTTACACCATCCTTAAATCTTTTCCTTCAGTCATTCTTTGGGTTTGTTCCAAGCATGTGTCTGAACTTCTTTCAACTGAAGAGAGAATTTAGTCCTTCTCTTTACTTCAGGTTGAACACTGGTTAGTAGGCTGCTACAAAAGGACTGTGTTCACCTGTGTTCACATTCTAAAAGAGGGAGTCCTCAACATCTTCTTGTGACAGACAAATATGTGCAACATGCAGTACTCATATCCTGATAAATTAACTTCTTAGGAATTCCCCCACCTAGTTTTTTACCTCAGAAGCATTTGTGCAGGCTGTGTGCTCCTTACATTGAAACAATTCTGTGCATATGAACGTGAGGTGCATGAGGAATTGGAATGAAGAGATGCCAAATGTATTCAGACTTCCAGGTTAACGGATAGCTAGATTCCAGACAGGGAATTAGCTTCTGGCTAAGAGCCTCTTTAGGTAACTGTGTGGTTTACCAGCTCATCCCAAATAGGTTAAGCTCAGAAACATCCACTTTCTGGGTCCCAAATTAGAGACACTCCAGTGTTATGTTCAGTTTCGTTTTTATTAGGTGACACACACTGCTACCATCTTGTGGTAAACTAGAAGAAGAAACATCAAGAGCAAACTTTTACTTAGTGGGAGTCCCGGGTAAAAATTCATTCCATATTTGGCGCATTGGACTAATAAAGTATTGAGAGTATGATGGAACATGCCAGGACAGGAGAGCAAACAGCACAGTGTGCTGGAACAAAGTAGTTGTTCTACTGTCATATATTGCCATTCTGTGCTCAAGTATTCTGGATATGTTTTTTTCCTTTGAGAAAGTTTAGTAGGATGAAAAAGGGGCCCAGGACTTCTATCTACATGATCAGAACATTAGTTATTGTGGTAGCAAAGCTTGGTTACATTAGACTGCACTGATTCAGCTCATGTATACGGCACTGTCTCCCGTGTAGATATAGCAGCCCGTTTTGAGTGATTGTATAATGGAGCTGGGCATATCCAGAAGGAGGAGAAGGTTCACTGTGGATTCTTGCTGTGCCATGGACATAACAAGGCACCGACAGGACATGGTGGAGTACAGGCAGTACTTCTCTACCAGACAGTTACGCAAATGAGACTGAGGCAAATGGTTGTTCTCACAGGTTGAGCATTGGCTTGCTACCAAAAAAAAATTGTTGCTTCCATAGATGCTCCACTATTCCAAATAGATACTATGCTGTTCTAACCCATAAAAGAATTATTTGGTTTACACACAGTTTCAGTCTACAGTACACCAAATTGACAATTCTGAACTAGGAGGCTGAATGGGCTTGCTGCAGCCTGATACTTCCAGGCCTCTCTGCTAGTCATTTAAAATGAGTGTGGGGATTTCTAACATATCAAGCGCTGAGGGTAGTGGAACAGCTCTAAACAGTCTCCAGATTTCCTTTAAATATCATTCTCAGAAAGTGATAAGTCATTTGGACTGAAGTTTAAAAAAAAACACACAGCAGCCTACAACTGACAACTGGCATAGAAAATTTCCACCCAACTGAGTTTTTTCAAATGAATAAACTGAAAGTAACATTTTCAAATGCTAACCCTGCATTTATATACCTGCTTATGTTTCGGTTCACAGTAGTCAATAAAATGAATTGAAACTGAACTTTGTAAGCCCTTTGGTGATTTAAATTTAAAACATGAAGTTCATTTTGTCCCATGTAGTGGATTGGCTTTGCGGCGTTTAGCAGTCTTGTTCCTGGAAAGTCTCGTTCAGTAAAAAGTTCATGGAAAGCAGAATCAAGCTCACAATCAAGAGGTAAGCTTTCTCAGATGCTGTATTACTCAAAATACCTCAGCAACAATCAGGATCCTTTCTTTATAAGATATTGAGATATCCTGGATGACAAACATAATGCATTTCATGGAAAAATGCAAAATGCTTGGTGTAACATGGATATGGCAGTAGGAGAAATCTAAATTCCCGCTACTGGGAATTAATGAATTATCTCATTCCTCTTCCTTCAAAATTCAGAGTCTGGCTTAGGATGTATGACATTTAAAGAAAGAACAAATTGGACTGCAGAAGGTGAAATTTTAGTTATGTTAGTGTCACGTGCTGTTTCTTCAGAAAGCTGAGATTCTCAAATATGTAAGTTACACACCATGAATAGTGCTGTTACTGGTTGAAACTTGAAAGTGTATTTAGTGAATGAATAAGATAATTGATCAATTAGAAATTCATCATACTTTCATACATTTCACATACAATGTGAATGTATGATGCAATGTATAAAAGTCTGGCTACATTATTTAAAGAAAATTGCAGCTTGGATTCTTTGGATGGTTCGGCTCAGTGTTTTGATGGCTGACATGTAGTGCAGTGTTTCCTATCTGCCGTGCTGAATAAAAGAATATCTCTGGCAAAGCAGTGTTGTGTTGAGCACTGCATGTAGGCAAGCTGAGGAAGTCTAGCTTGTGGAAGAGGAGGTATTAGAAGTACATCCTGGAGTAGTCACCTGAGAGCACCAAGCAATCAGATACTCTGTGGAGTGCCAGGAGTTGCGATCTCCGTGGTCAATAGTGCCAGTTAATGACCAGAGGCAGACTTTGGAAGGAACAGCCCAAAGAATCTGTCACTAGAGCTCTTTGTGAGCATACTTACAAGTGCGATCCATGCTTTAGGGGATTATGGGCATTTCTACACCAGCTATTCTATTCCCGGTGTTGTAACATAAAGGCTCTGCTGATGATACAACTTACACTAAAGTTCTGTTGTCTTTACTATCCACACTGCTTCCCTGAGAAAAGTAAGTACTGCCAACCAGTGGCTTTTCTGCTGATGTATGGTGTGCTTGCACTGGGCTGTAGGCTACACACAAGGTTGGACTTGTGTCACTTAGCAGTACGATGTTTTTTTTTCTCTTTCTAGTGATTTGCAGATCAAGTATTTTTCTACAAGGGCAGCTTTTCTGATTTAGCTATAAAACTTCCCAAGACAAGAAACACAAGCTAGAAAAATAACACCCGCATACCAGAGTGTTTTACCTAGGGAAGTATTTCAGTATGTGTAACTCAATATTTAAATACACTTCTTGCTTGATACACTATGCCATGACAACAAATTCCAGAGGAAAATGTCCTCCAGGCAAGGCTAGGTGGCGCAGTAGGTTAACGTATTAAAGTTTTTCAGACATTTTAAGCCCTGCAAATTCCTGTAAATTTCCACAGCCTCATATGTTTATTGACACATGGATGCATTGATTAATGTGGGAGAACCTCATTGCTTTTTTTGTGGCTTTTCTGATTCATGATTTTTCATACTTATCCAAGTAAAAGTCCACATAGAAAAGCTTCCAAGGTACTTTCTGTACAAAGCAACATAAGGACTTTTCTGATTTCTTCTACATTGCCTTCCAAGCAGAAGTCTACTGGAGGGTAAACAGAGTTTGGCTGCTTCTAATTTGGGAAAATTAGAGTTTATTTCATCCTTAGTGCTCTCTGGAATACCGCAGGGGTGTGTTTATAGATGTTTTGTATACCAATAAACCACTGTCTCCAAATAGTTACCAAACATTGAAGAAATCCTCAATGTCAGCTTTTTCCTTCATGGAAAAGGAAGAATTTCTGAAAATACATTATTAGTATGCCCTCAATACTTATTCCGTCTACCGTAAAAAAAGAAAGCTGAGCCTAGTAGTGAAAAATTGCTGTTTTGCTTGAAAAATCTCAGGAGAACTACCTGGGCAGTTTTGTCAAGGTACTTAGTAAGTGTTAAATGGAATAATTTTTTGTTGCCAAATTAAGCTGTAGCAGACTGAGAGTTTCTCAGAAAGAGAATATTGTTTACATAAAAAGCTCAGGATAAGTGTCCATCTCATGTACTGTTATCTGCAGAAGATAACTAAGTGATGATTAATGCATTATTTATATTCTTTAGAAGAGGTCGGGAGAGGAGTTATCAATATTTGAGCAGCAGTATGTGGCATTTTAAATAACCCCAATTATCAAAAAGGTTGAGGGTAACAGTCAGATGGTTAATGTACTGAGCATTTAGCATCTGCTCCTGTGAGGTGTCAAGTGCCTTTGCAAGGCATTGAGTGCACTCAAATTACATTAAAATAATGAGGGAACTCACTTCCTTCCAGGAGATTCTCAGCCACTGGCAGGATAAAGCTATTAGCATCTAGGCAGTAATGGATAGTAGGAAAAATCCATTTCCTTCTTTCAATTTTTTTTTTTTTTGTAGATTTCTACTCCTAAAATGGCTTGCAGAAGTTACCAATGCTCCGTAAACACCAGACTGAGAGCTAAATGCCTGCAAGCAAAACATCTCCTGTCTGCTCTGAGACACAGGGTAAGCACAAAAGCTGATGATAATAGAGGGAAATTGAATAGAGCGAGAGGCTGTGAAAACCTGTATGTGGTAGATTTAAGCCCTTCACTACAATCTATTTCTATAGCATAGGACAGCTTCAGGTATTTCAGTGTGATGTGACCTACGCCTTCGTGTGCAGACACATTGGTGTTAGCTTTCTGCTGCCAGGCTCTGCCCTGAGCTAGAAAGGCAATTGCTTAACAGCCTAATTCTGCACAAATCCCAGTAATCACAACACACAGCTCACATCAGCATTCTCAGCTCATATTTGTAATTTGTTCCAGGATAATCTGCTTGTCCCATCACGAAGTTAAGGAAGGAGCTGGTGTAGATACACTTTGGTAGTGTTCTGTTAGGATTCCTAGTCTTAAAATTGCCAGAACTAAGCCAGCTTTTTGAGGTGTTTTCAACCACTACAAAACTGTTTCTGGCAGGTTTAGGCCAGAAGGAAAGTAACGGTAGTATTCCGCAGGAAGGCAATAGCAACTGAAAGAAACTGTGGTTATAGAAGCGGGAATCAAGGTGATGCTGCTTTAGACTGGCAAACGCCTCCTACTTAGGCATTTTTATTGAACCATTTTTACTAAGCCAGTGTCCAAATACTTTGTGCAGTGTAATCATAAGATACATGTAGAAAGCTGCATGAGGAAATATTCTGGAGTTTGAACAGTAAGGTACCCTGATGAAAAAGCCAGCAATAGGCAAGTGTTTAAATTATTGAGGAAGCTCTCTCCTGGAACCTTAATCTCCTTTATGCCATATCCTGCACAAATACTGGACAAAACAAATGTAAACTCCAAACAGCTGAGGAAATTTGAAGTAAAAGATAGCTGATGATTATATGAAGAAAGGGAAGCACAAAGAAATAGTATTTGTTATGTGACAAATAGCAGTAGCAGGATTATATGACAGTCTAGCTACAATTGACATTTCAACAGCCTTATGATACTGAGTGTGAAGGTGCTCTAAAGCAAACACACTACGTGCATTTCTCAAGCTGTTCAAGCGTGGCTTCTGTTGTAGGTCTAGGAATATCACCAGGGCTGGGCTGGAGCAGGCTGCTCAGTATTCTCAGCTTCTCTCTGTGGGAGAAGCTAACAACGGTTTTTGAAGCTGGCACTGTGAGATAATGCTAGGACCCAGCTTAACCCCAACCCACAGACAGACTTGTGAGTCTCCTGGGGAGCCACTGTCATCTTTGTAGAACTATAGTCTTTCTCCACTCAGCTGTCTGAGGGATACGATGAGTAGCCTGTGGTTCCTAGCCCTCTAGTTTAAGGGTCAGCAAGGTTGTCTATGCTTGGGTTAGTTCATGACAGGCCTTGAGAGAAAAGATATTTGATATCACAAAGAAGGGAAGTCAGTGGTGTGGTACAGAAAGAAAGGTAACGAGCCAAAATGAAAGACAAAGACAACATACTGGCAATATTATACTGGACAGGTATGAGCAGATCAAGCTGGGCAAGGCTGGAGAGGGGAATTGCTTAGTTGCTGAGGCAGGAGACAGCAGTCTTCAAAAGAGTTTTAGCTAGCTGTAAAGATAGAAAAGGCTTCTGCCTATTACTGGAGAGTTTTGTGCTGCCCTACATATGAAACTGATGTCACGTGTACAAATGTATTTTCTTATAAAGTTCAAATTCTAAATTTGGGCCGATGCTGAGCTAGGTAGCCAAACAGCTGCTCTGAAAGTGCAAAGTAGGACAGTTACTGAGGAAATGTTATTGCAGAGGCCACGGGATCCATTCTTGCTGGTTCTTGATTCTTGTGTGGCTGCATTGAGTTGTATTTTTCTTAGTTAAAAGGAGAGAAAGGCTGCAGTGTCCATATTGGACTGAAGGATGTATAAACCCTACATGAGAACACAAAAATGACAACGTGATGATACCAGTTTTTCTGGTTTGGCCTCAGTGAATGTTATCTTGTAGCTCTCCCAAACCTATGTTGGAGGAGAAAAGGAATGGTGAGAGACAAGTTATTTCTTTCTTGTGTAGCTGACGTTAATCCTTTGAGCATCTAGTGGATGCTTAGATGTACTTTGAGGAGTTTGTGGTTGCACTGAGTTCAGCACATTTTGACTCACAGGAAGGGATCAGAGGATCATGATAACTCAGTTGTGGTTGCCCATAGCTGCACGTTTTCTTTGTGGTAATGTGCTGTAATAAGATGCCTTGAAAGCTACTATGAAATTTGCAGAATGGCTTACCTAATGGTGGATGTCTTACCATATAGCAGTGAAAATGGAGTGTAGTTGTGTGAATGCAGGGCAAGGAAGAAACCATGGATGAGACACAGGAGAAAATAAAGATGTTTTAAGATGACCAGCAAACTGAGAACAACACCTAGGGTATCTGAACTAACAATTGTAAGGAGATTGATTGTATGCAGAAAGTTTTTGATCTCCAGGATTATATTAAAACTTCAAAATCTGTATGACTTAATGCACTAAAAACTCTTAAATTTCTTAACTTTGTGTCATCCAGGTTTCACTGATGCATGATTTGTTTTTTGGCTAACGTATGTCTTCATCTGTCATAGTCAGCTGTCACAATCTAATGATATCAAAAGATCTCATCTGTGTTGCTTTTCCTGTGCCATTTGAATCCCCTTCAGATTATCATACTGTGAATAAACCAAGGTATGACTACCCTTGGTATTCAGGCCATCTGTAAATGGCTTGCAGGTTACATTTGAATCCTTTTGGAGGAAGAGGTGAGTGGATCCATGTTCTGGGCTGCTTTTAATGACCCTGTGATCGTGTACTAACTCCCTCAGTGTAACGTATTTCTGCCAACAGTCAGAGACTTTATGAGGTACTTTTCTATAGTCTGTCAGTTCCTCAAAATCTCTTGAAAATGTGGACAGTAGAACTGTACTATTTTGACATTGATCTCAGCAGTTTATGTCTAGAGCCAATACTGCTACTTCTATTTGAATTCTTCCTGTTTCTAGGAATCTTTCCCTCCTTTTGTTTGTCTAAATCCACTTAAATTTCTAGTTTGAAGAAATCCAGCTCTCTCAAGTGATTATGGCTGTTCTCTGCTTACCTTCCTTTTACTTGCCATACCCCTAATTTTGTGTCATCCACAAAGGTGATTTTATATTTGTTTTCATGTGAAAATTCTTTCTGAAAATGTGGGATAGCATCCAGTCCTAGAAAACTGATGACTTATGATTTTCCCTCAAAAAGTACTCAAGCAGTAATGATTCCTATTGACTGCAGCTTTTAGAAATCTAGGAAGAGGATAGTTCTTATCCCTGGTAAGTATGTACGTTATCAATGGGTTTTGGCTCAACATTCTTCCAGTTTCTGGAATTTTCTTGTTATTCCAAACTTTATTACAAACAATTATCAGCAGGCAGAATTTCTTCTCCACCAGTTTTTCTTTACAAAGTTCAGTCACAGGCAGATGAGAAAGCCATATGTAGAAGGCCAACATGCAGACATTAAAGGCATATCTGCAGTCATCTACCTTCATAACAAGAAAACATGGTTGCAGCCTCTTTCTACATACTCAGATCTTGCGAGCTCAGGGGATGGTTAGGGTGAAACAAGGAGAAACTGCTCAAGTTCTCAGAGTTGCATGTGGCATAGACCCAGTTTTGTCTTGCACTTAATTGGTCCAATATTTATGCTTGGAAAATGGCTTTGAAAATTATGATTTTTGTAAAGACTGTTTTCCTTCACTGTAGTACCCAAAGCTCTCTTTTAGGGGCACATGGAGGAGAAGTGCATGTAATGGTGGGGACTTGAGTGTAAGATCTGAGGTTGCAGTCAGGCAAAGTCTTCTCATAGCCCTATTTTTATGGCAGCATTATAGTTACTGAGCTTCCTTCTCCTTCTAAGCATGCTATGCGCTGAGATGCAGGATTTCTTGCCATAAACAATTGTGAGATGACACCATTGCTCTTTTCTGAGATTCAGCTAAGAATGGAGATTGTTTTCAGCATGAGTCAATGCCACTATTTCAGAAATGCAGCCTGGCTTTTGAAGCGCCCCTTGCTGTAACCATGGGCTGTCTTTAAAACAGCAGATCTCAAGACCATAAATGTTAGCTGACATGCTCATGATCTCCTTTTGTTTAATGAGTCACAAAATTCTTCTGGTAGCCACTCTCCCAGCTTGTCATGCAGTAGAAGAGATTTATGATGCTATGAACCTCTTAAAACCTGCTAAGAGAGTAGATCTGAGATTTTTAAAGAAAAAAAAAGAAAGTCTTTGGGCTTAAGACCCTGCTAGAATGAGTGAATTTCCTATTTTCACAGTAGCACTTGTAAGCTAGTCATAAGTGGACATTCCTGAAGGGCAGCATGTGGGCACTCAGCTAGGAGACTCACAACTAGTATATGGGACTTGAATGAGAAAAGTGAAAACATACTGGCGAAAACAGTTTGGGTTAAAAAACTGGGAAATGCATATAGGAAATATTTTCATTTCTAGCAAAAGGCAAAATGTAGGCTAATTTGTAAATGATACTGTCAACATTAATTTTTAAAAATGCTTCCTGTAAGAAATGGATTTGAAGTTTATTTGTAATTTTACAGTACTAGACAGACACTATTTCTATGCAGTAAGGCCTACATATTATGTAGAGCCATGTAACTTCCTTTTTCCATTATAAAAATGCACATATGGCTGTCGTGTTTATTTTCAATTTTTTTTTTCCTCAGGAACATGAATTCCTTTTGTATCTTCATTCTAAAGCACTTCTTTCGTATTTTGTTTTTGATCACAGATATATAACCTTTTTTTGGTGTTTTCTATTTTCCTAAGTCTTAATTTTCTTGCCTTTATCAACATGAAAATAATACACCTGAGTATGCAGTACAAATCTATCTGTGGTGAAATTGTAGTCTTCATTCTCCAAATAATTCTATCTATTCCTTTAATGTATCTAGTAACACTTTTTGAGTGCTGTCTACTATACACAATATCTTTCTGATGTGATAAGCAAATACACTCTAATTTCAGTTATCTTTTTGCAGATATTTTTATTTTCTCCCCACTGTCTGTGTTTTCTTATGGATAGAGGAAGAAATCAGGCTTATATTTAAGGACTGACCATTTTTGGATTTGCTTCAACTCTAATAAGGAGATGTGGGTTGTCTTTCTTACATGACCCTGAGCAATTTGCTTTTCCTCTCAATTTTAATCTTTGTAGAGAACTTGTTTTGTAACGTAGTCCTTACCCACAAAGTCTCGGTAAACTACTTAGGCCTGTGAGACTTGAAGGTTCTTGGAAAATAACATTGATACCAGATCTGACAAGCATTGACTGTAGGTTTTATGGCAAGACCTGTCATTGAGCTTCCAGCTGATGAATGTTTCTGCAAGCTCTGCTTTTGTCACCATTCCTTCAATGGCTGGCTGTGTTATGAATATGAAGACTCAGTCATGTTCTTAACATGAGAAATGTTTATTTCGCCCTGATAAATAACCTTCAGCTTTTCATTCTTAGGAATTTACAAATTAATTTTCCATTTATATCTAAGAAAGTTTGCTACACTGGAGCAGACAGGATTTAGAAATGTTCTAAATGTCAAACTTTAACCATTTGGTTTTTTGCAGTCAAATTCACTGGAAAAGAAATCAAATTACTTAGTACAGGTTGCAAAGAAAATTATTGATTGATCTGGAGTGAAGTCCTCACACTTTATCTTTTTCTGGGCCTTTTCTCTGACCAATAATCAACTTCTCTCTCCCTTGTAGTAAGATAAGTTTGTATGAAAAGGACTGTGATCAGTAATCTCTGAAGTGTTTAAATATCTTGCAGTACCAGAAAAAACAATAGTGACTTTTATACCAGAGTGTAATTTGTTTTGGCAGCGTAGCACAAATGCACATTCCAGCAGCTTAACCATATCGCAAGGATGAACTTGTTAATGGAACTACTTTGCTGTAGTCTTGCCAATTGACTCTTGATACAATGAGCACCATTCAGTTTACTGTTAACTGAAGCTGGGTAGATTTGTGCAGACTGTGTCACAGGTCTGTTTTTCTCAAATTGTTAGGTTGAAGGAGGCAGCCTTCCTTACTCATCAGTGTAATTGCAAAAAAAAAAAAAAAAAAAAAAAAAAAAAAAAAAAAGAAATGTGGGAACATCTTTATATGGCTGTAAACTTTCTATGGAATAGCAAAAGCACTCCCATTGTCCAAAGAGACAATCAAGAGAAACCTGATTGAAATAAATGAGGTTCCTGAGTTTCTTAGCTTTTTGAAAGATCTTATGTAACACTCAGAACATCTAAATAATTTAATGAACATAAAGTTTATACAAAGATCCTGACATAATAGCTTTTCAGAGTCACTCTGATAGTGTTCTTGTATCTCAGTTTGGATTGATTTCAAGGAACCAGCACTCTCTTGAAGAGACACACAAGGCTCAAGCAAAGGACAGAGTCAATGAAACTCAGGGGCAGCAGCATATATCCTAATACTTCCTAATCCCAATCCTATCTTCTGCTTTTTTGTAAGAGTGTCTTTGGGAAAAGTCTGGATTGAAGGAAAACAATATGAGAAAACAGTTCAAAGAAAAGCCAAATTGTGGCTTAATTGAAACTGCAGTGGAGAGTGAGTGAGACTTATGCTTTGCATTCTGATAAGAAAGCATAGAGAGGACAGGAGGCCTGAAAACTGTGTTACAAGGACTGAAAGCAGGAGGGCACTCAGTGGTAGGGAAGAGGACAGAAAATAGCTTCAAAGAAGGAGGCATTCAAGATGTTAAGAATGCTTGCAATTCCAAAAGAAAAAAAAAAATAAATTTAGAAGTTGCCTGACCCAAAACCTAAGACTTGTTCCTTGCATCTGAAGGCACCAGAAAAGGTGCCTGCATGGGAGCAGCCAAGTCTCTATAAATAAATGTTGAAAAAGGAGATTTTAAACAAAATCTCATCGTCCTTTATAACAGTCCTTCACACAAAGCTTTCTTTATAGAATTAGACTCTTGTGTTTACATTCCTTTTTCCCTGCAGTCTTTCCTTCTAATACAGCTTTTTTTACTAATATATTTTTCCTTTTGATGCTGAAGTGAAGCAGACACTAGCCTCAAAAAGGAATAATAATTACCTAGCAGCCTTTTTTTTTTTTAATGCTGAATCTGAATTTAATAGCGTTTGTTCCTCAGATCGTCATTTGAGCAGATATAGGTACCTGCTAAGTGTTGCTGCTGTCAACATCCAGAAACAGGAACAATGGCTTGGTTAAAATCCAGCTATCATTAGAAAAATCTTTCTGAAAAGAGCTCTGTGGGATTTTGTTTTCATTCCATCTGCCCTTCTTCATGACTTCAAACATACCAGTATTTCTAAAAGCCAAGTTGAGTTCCATCTACGTCAGTCATGATCTCCAGGGACAAAAGTCGAAAAGGGAAGCTTTAGATGACAGCTTTATTGATGAAATATGAGGCAGAACAGAATTCAGGGTTGTTTTCTATGGCTGTGCTAGTTATGCATTGCTGACCATTAAATATAATTTTCAGCAGTAAAGTAAGCTAATATGATAGTTACAGGTAATTTCTTATCCCATGAAAAGCTCTCCCATACTGGTGAACGGTAATCACAGCACACCAGCAGTGGACGACCTTGAAAAAAGGATTTGGAAGGAGGTTAAAGGAATAGACTTGCATGATTCCATGTGTAAGCTCAGAACTGAAAATTGAGCAAGAGGTGTGGAGACTGATATTTCAGTCTCCACTGTATTTAGATTATGAAGAAAAGACGCTAAGTAAGGAGGGAATAGCCTTTGAAGTTACGAGAAACAGTTTACTGTCACATGAGAGAAAAGAAAGGAACTGGTGGAAGAAATGCATGGGATGTGATGGGATAGGATGAGTATGGGATGGGAAGGGATGGTCAGAATCCTGTCTGGATCTAAACAAGCTAAAACCACTTCCCCATACTGGGGACAGATCTTCTACGGGTTGTTAGAAAGTGACAACCTGGGGAAAGATGGTAAAAACTCTGGTGGATTCCCTGGGAAAAGGATGAAGAGGCTTCTTGGATCAAGGGCTGTATGTAGGGTGTGTAGCTTCTCCAGGACCTGGGAGTAGCCTGCTTGTACTGTATATATACAGAAAAAAGCTGGGGTAGAATAGGGTGTTTCCTAAGTGCCTTTTCTGCCTGAGGTTGGTGGGATCCCTGACACTGGCTCTGAGTTATTAGCTAGTCAGAAGTAGGACATACATCAGTTTCACAGAGCCTTAGTTGAATGGCAGTAAACATGCCACACTTCAGATCTTCAGAAGCTCAGCCTATGTGCAGTGAAGCAATGCTACTTAAAATAGCAAGTACTACTGATATTCTCTGAAGATGGTATATTTCAAATTGAAGAGTATTGACTGGGACATGACATGCAAAGTGGAACAAGGGAATATGATGTAGAAGATAAAACAGCTTAGTTCTGAAAGTGATAGTGAGTGGAGTTTTACTTTTGCAGGCAGTACAATGCCTCATTATTTGGCCTTGGCATCCAGAAGCAAAAAAAAAATTATTGTCCGTAAAGACACAAATTCTCTTTAATTGTGTCAAATTTACTTAGTGTTAAAGAAAAAATGATCCTTTTCTTCACCTTTTGTTGGATGCTGTGGCTGCTCTACTTGGGAATTGAGGTAGCATCATGAGCCTCAAAGTTGTGAATGGGAGCAGACGTGACAGAGCTTTTTGGGCACAGTCAGCCAGTGGTTTGTGCTTTAGTTGGCCTTCACAAGGGGATAATATTTCAATTTAAGATTTCAATATAAAATTACACTATTGTTCCATTTCAGGATTGATTGAGCATTTGAGGATAAGATTTATGCACTATCCTGCAAAAAAAAAAAAAAAAAAAAAAAAAACAAAAAAAAACAAAAAATCAATCTGGTAAATGTGGGGGAGCTTAACTAGATTTTCCCAAGACCAGAGAGAAAAGTGAAGGGAGTGTTTATGGCTGTGGGACCTGGTAAAATCCCTCAGCTGTTTGGGGGCTAATCATGACAGCCTTTGAAGAGAATGACTCCGTGCAGGAATGTAATTTTTTTTCCCCAGCTGGTTAGAGAAGGTGGAGTTCAGGCTTTTAACATAGGATTGAATGTTTTCTTGAAAGCCCTGGGCCTCATTTAAAGCTTTGAAGATGCTTGCACTTCTATATACTTCCAGGTTTATACAATCCATCGATGCCCATCTGAAATACAGAAGCCCTCCCATATAAATAGGGGGAATTAATGCCGTCAGTGAGAATGCTATAGTACCATATAAGCCATTTTGCCCCATTGGCTTCAGTGGGACATTTTTTGGATTGGGATGCTACTTGATACACACATGGGATTTCTGTGGGCTTTCAGCAGCTCAACAGTTCTGTGGAGCACATTGAAGAAATATCTATGGAATTACTTCTGAAATCTGATTTTTCCTGCACAGAACTGCAAATAGTGCTGTACCAGCCTGGCATATCAACCACTGAAGCTGTATTGAGAAGCCATATCCAGAGACTTTGTTAAAACAAATCTTGAGGTCTATATTTCATTTTGTTCTAGAGATGAACTGAGTCTTTTCTTGTGGGCTGGTGGCTTAGAAATGTTTTCTGTCTTCCCACATAATGTTTCTAGGGATTAAGTCCTTACTTGTGATATTCTGCCAGGAATACCACCACATATGAAAGGTTATGACTGCCATCTGAGTGTTCAGAGTTGATTGAACACCAATAGCTTGCCATGCAGCTTACCTTCCAAAACTCCTAAGAGCTCAGCTCACGCCCTTTTAGTTGCTAGGCTAAATACCAATTCTGTGTCTCTGTTTTCCAGGCCTGATAAGTTATGGCTAACCAGCACAATCTAGGGGAGAAATTGCATAGAATTGCAATTCTGAGAGACTCCTAAGCACTTCTAGGAGTCTTAGGAGACTTTCAAAAATCTGGTTTTCACTGCCATGACTAACAGTAATGCTACTGTTAACATAGTGAAATAACAATGCCTTAATGTCTCTCTAAATATTTGATGCAAGAAGGGGGACTTTTAATTTGCCAAATGATAGTTTCATAATGCAAAGTTTAGGGATAACTACCACTTCCATCTTTCAAATGTCTGAAGTATAATTAGACGGATCTTAAGTACTTCTGAGCACTCTGTTCCAGGATCCCATGTTAGAGCACAACTAATGCAAGCCTCTACATATTGCTGTTGAAAAGTGAAAGAGGTTGGCACAAACATCAAATAATGATGCTTATCTCTTGGAGCACTTCTTGGCTGTAAATAATCATAGGCTCTCCAAGTATTGTTGCAGCATATTAAACTACAGCTGATAAGTGCAGGTACCCCCCACCTTTTTCTTTTTCTTACTACTCTGGCACTAAGATTAACTGACTCATCCCAGGAAAGGGGGACTCGAAGCCCATTGTTGTTGTTGGGAGATGGCTTTGTTCGAAGGACTATTTTTTCGTTTTGTTTTCAGAAGAGTTTGGAGCTCATGATGCCTCACTCCAGGGAGACACATAGAACAGAACCTGTTTCATCTTCTATTGAATTCCACTTCCCATGCTTGTGCAGGATAGGAGGGAAAACACAGAGCACTAATACTAGTGATGCTAGCCTGCATACAAATTCAAGGAAGGGGTATAATTAGAACCATGTCCTCCCATTGCATGTAGGCACCTGCATAGCTTTTATCCCTACTGACCAGCCTGTATTCCCCAGGTCCTTCTTGTTTCCCTTTTTAAAAATGGGGGTTATTTTTCCCCTTTTCTAGACAGTGGGAACGTCACCAGACTGCTACAACTTCTCAAATATGATGGCCAGTGGCTTGACAACTTCATTTGCCAGTTCCCTTAGAACCCATGGATGCATCTCATCAGGTCTCATGGACTTGTGCACCTTCAGGTTCTTTAGATGGCCTTGAACCTGCTATTCTTCTACAATGGGTGGTTCTTCATTCTCCCAGTCCCTGCTTTTCCCTTCTGTGACTGACGTGATGTGGCTAGAGCCCTTGCCGATAAAAACTGAGGCAAAAAAGTCATTGAGTACGTCAGCCTTCTCCATGTCCTGGGTAACCAGGTCTCCCATTTCCTTCTGGAGAGGGCCTACATTCTACCTAGTATTTCTTTTGTCCCCGACATACCTAAATAAGCTTTTATTGTCGCCCTTGACGTCCCTGGCGAGATTTAATTCTGTCAGGGCTTTAGCCTTCCTTACCTGATCCCTGACTGCTCAAACAACCTTTCTGTAATCTTAACATGCTACCTGTCCTTGCTTCCACCTTCTGTAGGCTTTCTTTTTGTTTCTCAGTTTTTCCAGAATCTCCTTGTTCATCCATCCAGGTCTTCTGGCATTTTTGTCTGACTTCCTCTTCATTGGGATGCATCGCTCCTGAGCTTGGAGGAAGTGCTCCTTGAATATCAACCAACTTTCCTTCATTCCTGTTCCCCGCAGGGCTGTCTCTCATGGCATTTTACCCAGTAGATCCCTGAAAAGGCCAAAGTCTGTTCTCCTGAAGTCCAGGGCAGAGAGCTTTCTACATCCCCTCCTTGCTGCCCCAAAGATCTCAAACTCCACCATTTCATGGTCACTGCAGCCAAGGCTGCCCTTGAGTTCCTCATTCCTCACCAGCCCCTTCTTGTTGGTGAGAACAAGGTCCAGCAGAGCACCCCTCCTCATTGGCTCCTCTATCACTTGCAGGAGGAAGTTATCATCCATATATTTCCATTTTCATTTTAGAAGTAAAAATGTGCACTAGTTCCAAGAGTTGCCAGTACTAGTTCTCAGCTCTACTTGATTCCTGATGTATTTCTGACTTCTGCTTCGTTTCCCAAATGGAATGTCATTCAGCATCACTTGTCCCCTTGAACATTAAAGCCTTGTTTCCACTTGAGTATTAAATGTAGCACTTCTGATCATAGCCAAGAGAGTCAGAGCATTGCTTAGAAGACCAGTATCTTGCCCTGAACTTCAGAAAGCTTCAAAAGTTTAGAGAATGAAACAGTTCTTAAAAATTGCTGCAATTCTATCAGCATATTCATCCCGCCAAAAGCACGAAGCTTCAGGTTTTTTCCCAGACATGCAGAACTATTTTCAAATAAGATTGTCAGAGCCGTCACACAGGAAAGCTAGAACGAGTTTTGCCTGCAAGATATCTAGAGCTTTTCAATACTGTTTCCTTTCTCTGAAAGCTCAGACATGTAGGTTTTTGTTCTTCTAGGAGAAATTCAGAAGCTCCCATAAAACATTGGGTATTTTCTGCTGTACAGAGACCATACAATATATGGTTATGTATCTTTAATATGGTGTAGCCACCACATGGGAATGTATTCATTTACCTTTAGGATAACTACAGTTTTATGTAAGTTTATTCTGCATGAGGACTAGCGGAGAAGTGAATTTGAGTGTTTAAGTGGCATCACCTTTGGAAACAAATTTTCTTTTTTGAAAACCTGAAAGGAATAATTTCCTTAGAAATTCCAAGATAAAGCAAGTGAAAGGCATGAGTAAATAAGTGTTGTAAGAAAGAAGAGAGCTTATGGGAAGGTCTCCTGGGAAAGACTTGTTCCAGCCACTGAAAGCTTGCACTGTTTTAATGTATAATAACACATTTTCTTTTCTTTGCTATGGCTTAAATCTAGAAAATGTTACAGTGCAGCTGACTGGTAAGAAAAAGAAGTTAACTGTCTCAGAAAGGTTTTACTTAGTTTGTATTGCAGTTACGTACTGGACAAAAGAAGTGCACAAGTAAGATCTCACCTGTGCAACAGAGGTGAAAATATAATCTATCCACCTACTCTTCCAATGATCTCAAAGTCTTCCACCACTGAAGTCATGAGAAGCTTTCACATTTTCTGAATGCACAGACAGCCTAAAATACACGAATCAGAAGGTGGTGTTTGAAACAACAGAAAGCCCCAAATGTCTTGGTCCCGATTCTACTCTTTGAACATAGTTTCTACTATTTGTCCTATTAGAGCAGCCAAAGGACTAAATCCAGCATCCCCCACAAATCCATTACTGTCATTATCATCCATCTCTACCTATGCTTCATCCTCATAACCCCGTGTTTCTCTTTCCCCTCTTCAACCTCTTTGAAGTCATTGTATGTATAACTAGAACCGCCTAGCAGTAGATAGCAGTGATCAACTCTGATCTCTATCCATAATGAGAAATGTCAGTGTGCTAAAATGGAAAAGGGTTAAAATTGCAGGAAAAGCAGGAACTTGACAAACCACTTGAGGTTCAACTCTTTTCTTGAAGAGCTGGGAAGATGCAGGCAGAAATTATTGAAAAACTAGATCCTTTGATTAGCTTTTTCATCTGTTGCTGGGCACTTTTACACAAACAGTACAGGAATCCAGGTCTATTGGAGGTCACGATTTGGCACCTGTCAACCCTGCAAAGTGCTTCAGCTGTAACTCTGAGTGCTATGAGATATCTACACAAAGCTCCATGGGAAATCCCAGTAGGAGATGTATGGCCTCACTATACTACGTGCTGCTCAGATATGTTTAGAAGAGGATTAAGAAGTTTATGATGAGATGCACTAGATGATTCAAATAAACAGCATATGAGCATGGTTTTAATTTAATGACTAGTTGCCTGCACTGGGCAACCTGCCTAACGTTGGTATTTCTGGGTTGCATAATTTCGGGGACTATTGTCCTTGAGTGATTAGTACTGCAATAAAGGTAGTGGTCAAAAGGTCTGAAACACGACCTGTTAGGAAACATGGAAAGAATGGTGGCTGTTTAGTTTGGAGGAGGTACGTCTTCAAATGTGCAGAAAATAGAAAGGAAGAAAATGTTGCAGAGAGGCCAGGAAGTAGTGGGTATGAACTGTGGCAATGGAGGTACGTGCTTGAAGCGTTAGGTACCGTTTTGTAAGTTCATCTCTGGATTAAATTGCTTGCAATATTGTTGAATCTCCATCAACTAAGAAAGAATTAGACAAGTGTCACTGAGAGTGACGCAGATACTGTAGATGGGTAGGGAGGTGACCTAGATGACCTCATGCTTTCTTCTGTCAATACTTTCAGTAATTTTTGTGATATATCTGTGTACTTAAAATATATAGAAGGGTGTATATTTTAGAAGCTGTTTATGAAGGGCCTCTTCTAATCTTAAGGCTGCTTGATTTTAGAGAGCTGCACTGAACATCTTGTGCATAAAAACTTATTTTTCCTCCTTTCAACATCCCATATTTGAGGGAAATATGGGCAGCTCTTTGAATTTTAGTACTTGTGCAATTAAGTTTATTGGTTTGTTTCCCTCCTTGTGTTTCCCTCTTGAGTTTATTTTACTAATTTGCACTGTCTCTAGGTTCAAAGCAGAGAAGCTAGAGTCAGAAGAATCTTTGTAAAACATTAATAACTGTTCATGATACTATATCCCTCACTGCAGTTTGTAAGGGGTTTTTTCTGATTCTCAGGACTGTACGTGATAACCAAATATGCCATTATTATAGTACAGACTTGTCTAAGCCCAACCAAGAGCAGCCAGTCCAAAGGTGTAGAGGTTCACAGGGAGCAGAGTGATCAGGGAGCCGTGGAGGTATCTGATTCTGTAGTAAAGTAACATACCAAGAGTACAGAACTGACAGCTTACTTGCTACTACTGGTTAGCGTTTCAGTAGAGGGAAACAGCTCTCTCAAAAGTTCACTGCAGTCTTTTCCTGCTCCAGTACTGAGCTGGTCTTTGAAGTGGCACTGTCCCTCCATTTCCCTTCTGACTCTATGATGCACGTTTATGAAACTTTTAAAATAAATCTGCCAGCTCTCATTAGGGGAAGTGATTGAAGGCATACAGTGGGATGATGCTTGCTTGCTTGCTTTACTTAGCTTGTGCAGAAATTTAGGCAGCAATAATCAAAGGGCTCAAATACAATGCGGTGCCACTTAGAGACCCTGGAATGGGACCCATTCATTGCACTGCATTGTGTTCAAACCTAGCTTAGGTGTTCTTAATCTTTCCTTTAAATGGTATTTTTATTAGTTTGTGATTTGGCCAAATCTGGACGGATTGTCATGCAAGCAAAACAAGGTCACATATTCTCAGATTGTCCTATTATCATATTGCAAGATTTAGTCCAAATCTTGAAGTTTTTGAAAGGGGTTATTAAATATAATACAATCTGTTTTCTCTATTTTGAGCTCTGAAATGCAGGTGGTATTTTGCCAAAATTAGGAACAAACGAGAACAATGTAGCAACACTCCTTGAATGTTAACATTTGGCAAAAGAAAATAAAGGTGTGTAATAGTATAATTGTAACAACAACTTAATATTGCCAGTCAGTATCATTGAAGATCTTTATTTCATAGAAAAAAGACAATGATGAATCAATTGATTTCTGGTTCTTAGAAAACTTGATAACTTTTAACTTGAAGCTTATGTCTTGCTTTGTTGAAAACTAAACTTTTAACGCGCTATGACCTTTGCATTTCTTATAACAGCCAAGCAACCTGAAGTTATTAATAACTAAGTATTTGGAAATGTTGTTCTTGTTCTGGGCTGACAAGTGGCATGCACTGTATTATCAGTTGGCTCTCTCCTGCATACCATCTTAGGGAAGTAAATAGCTGGCACATCTGTTTAATATAATCTGGGAACAAGAGTAGAGGAGTCAGAGGTGTTGGAGATAGGCAGGCATGATATCTGGCAAATACCTGTCTACAGTATTTGTGGTTCTAATGTTTGCATTTTATTCCTCTCTAATCATTAGCCCTGTTAAGAGTTTTAGATGAAAAGTTAAAGGAAAGGGTTAAGTGCTATTCTTTCTACCATTTTTACAGCTAGTAATTCTAAAACCTAAAGTAACTCCTATGACAGTGTGACTCAGAGGTGGGAGAGAAGAAGAGAAAGTAAACCAAAGGGACAATGACATGTACTGCTAGACTCTTAGAATGCAGAAGATCTGGAGCATGGTACATTCCTTCAGTGCATGGCTGCCTTCTGAAAAATACAGAAGACCAAGAGAATGAGTCACCAAACTGTTTCTTAAAATCTAGCCCCGGTTTCTTCCATTTTTGGTGTACTCTGCAGGATCAAGGCTATCCAGTTCCATCAAGGACACAGTTAGCTCTCTGTCTCCCAACTACAGAAATACACATGGGGTTTATACAATAGATTCTCATGGAACTGAGCTTAGCACTGTGGCCTCTCTCCTGCTTCACACACCAGATGCAGCTGGCTGGTGCCATTTATGCTCCCTTAATCAATGGCATCTGTGCTTGTGGCCCTCAGTGGGATAGCAGTCATTCTACAGTGTTGCAGCCAGCACAAGGGAGAATTTGTCTGTACCTCATAGCATTGCCTTTGAAATAAAAGAGCCCTGCCAGAGGCACACTCCAGAACTGCAGCCAGTCCCTGCCCCACTATGTCACATGTTGACCCCTATAAAGGAAATACTCCCCATCATTTGTCCTAGCGTGCCTCCATCTGTCAATGCCAAAGAGAAAGTCACCTACAAGGTCTGCAAATGTCCTGAGGTGAACAGCTGATTTTCTTAAACACTGAGACCTTCCTTTCTTCTCTGACACTTTACAGTAAGACCAAACTCTGACTTTTCATAGTCACTTGTATATTGAGCTAAGTTTCCATACTAAATATAAGCTTCATGGGCCATGTCACCCAAAGGCTTTACTTGTGACTTCTGCAGGCTAATGTTATGCAGTAAAAGAAGTACAACTACAGTGAAGAATAAATAAACCTCAGCTTGCTCTACTGCAAGTTTTCTTCAGCCTATATTGGCAAAATTATTACAAATAGATAGTAATATGTCACTCTGAGTGGATCACTTGTCTTTTTTTTAGGTCACAATTTTTTTAAATGTCTCTCTGGTAAAAAATAGGTGCATTAATTCTGCATAAAAATAAATGCATGCATTATTAAATGCTGAAAGATTATTTAATGCACACTGTTCTGCTATGCCCCAGTACCAAGTAAATATCGTAGAATTGCTGCATGAGTGTATGCAAGTGAAAAATTACAACAGGTAATTTCTTTTATGTATTTTGCCTTTGGGCAGGGATTGTCTGTAAAAAGGTTATGATTTTCTAAAAGTGAGTCATCCGTTGTACGCAAACCAGCTAGAAGGAATAAGATTATGACAGAGAGTTTACAATTACAGCTTTCATGTATTTAAAATCCTTTTTTTCATAAGAAATCAGTGTTTATAAACACATTAAAAATCCTTAGAATGTGCCTGATAATAAGACTACACCTAAGTTTGGTATCCATTAGGTCAGATTGAGAGCCAAGGTTTCCCAAGGCAGAGCACCTCTTCTGCATTCTGCTACCCAAAAAAAAACCTTGAAGGTCAAATCATTACTCTGACCACTTAATAAGAACTGTCATGCTGACAAGCCTGTTAAGCAGACGAGACTTCTTGCCCAGTATCCTGTCTGTGACAGGGACTGGCAACAGATGCCTAGCAAGAGCTAGAACGTGACCTGCTGCCTGCTGTACTGTCCTAGCTGTTGGTCTTTGGCAGCTTAATGACTTCCTGTGCCTGTGGTTGCATCTGGACAGGGCCTAACAGCCACTGACAGATTCAGTGTAATATTCTTAAATCCCTTCTTGAGCCTGTAAGGACTGCAGTTTGCTATGTCTGTGGATTCTCCTGGGAGAAGCACAGTGGATAACAGAGAGGATGTCTACTTTTGATGGCTGTCCCTCAAAGAGCACCTGAATGCGCTTACCAGGAGCAGGACGGAAAGGTGGGGAAAAAGCACCTTCCACAGTACGCGGTGGAGCAGGCAGAAGAGAGGCACAAAGGCTGTATTTCTGTTTACAATGAGACAGGCTTAGGAGAGGAGCTGAAGCACTGAGTTGCCACTTAGTTGCTAACACACTGCTAGTTTTGGCCTGTGCCAGCCAGCACCCTCTCAAATACTGCCCGAGTACAGTTCAGACGACAGCATGTGCCAGGCTATTCCCAGTAGGCATTCACATCCTGAAGCCCTACCCCTGAACACAGCCGTTTTTCTATTCTTAGACATCTTAAATTGAAAGAAAAAACATGCAAAAAATGTTTTAGAGCCACATAATCACCACATGGAACACAAAGGAGACACAGAGCCAGCCCTGTACAGTGTGGGCACTGCCATTTGGCCCAGGGCATGGGAACAGTCCTTGCCCTGTGTCACTTAACAGATGAATGGACCCAGAGAGACAGGGAAGAAAGCGGGAAGCACACCCATAGCCAGACCTCAGAGGTGGTAGAGAGACAGCTTTTTTTATTAGCCTGTGGAGCTGTGTGGAACTGCTGCATGTCAGAAATCCACTACACTGCTGGAGTAAGAGTAAGCCTGAATCCAACAACAAGATAATTAGGAGGCTTATAAACCTTTTTAATATCTATTCTGTCTCAATATGACCTTCTTTACTTTAAAACAAGTTTATTCTCCTAGTTTATGTCCTTTCATCTCAAAAATGTTAAAGCTTAGCCAAACTCAAATTACTGAAGCCTTCACAGAGGCGTCAGGAAGTGTTCATTAGACACATGCTCTGACATATTCACACTGACTTGCACTGTACCTTTCAGCTATCCTGAACAGGGCATTTACCTTGTTCCACAAACAAAAAAAAAATATCTGTAAAATTTTACAGTCACCATTCTGAGTAAAGTGTCATCTATACTACTTCCTTTTAGTCATCATTAAACGTATATAGCCTGTGCCACACAATCTTGGTAATGCAGCCTTGAAAGGCTGATGGACAAGAGATGTAAGTAACTCTTTTCTTTAATCACAGGTAGGGTGACCATAAAGGGGCTCACATAAATTTTCCATGAAAAGGCCATTGGTCTTCCAAATTATCTCTCGTTATAATCCTAATTCAATCAAACTGTGCCAACTACCATTTCTGGACAACTCAATCTGACACATTGAATTTAACTACATCTCTTCCAGACTGTTCCTACTGGTTAGCAGTAGCTATATGTGGTTAAAATTATGTTGTTTCTTTCAGTTTTTTTCTTGTCATAAATCTTTTTTTTTTTTTTTCTGGAAATGGAAAAGTTATCTCTCAGCAGACATAAATTCCTGTAACAATATAATCTTTTGTCATTGAATTAATGTATTTTGCTTCATAGTTGATCTCATAAAAGTTGATTTCTCAGCTCTTTGAAAAAAAATACTCAGAACAGAAAGAAAACACAAGAAACACAAAAGCATTTAAAAGGAGAAGAAACATTTGCTGAAAGCACTGCATATTGGGCATATGTATAAAAAATATTCACACTTTCTCATTCATCTTCTCAGCAGCCACTTCATTGCTGCAGAGGATAGAAGACAGATATGTAACCTGAGAAAAACAAGAAATCTTGATGGTACTAAATATATTCACCCTATAAATCACTTCGGATGCCTCTTTCCCTGAATCCGCAGCCCTGTCAGAGTACTTTCCAACACTTCATCAATTTGTTGTGGAGAATGAAATGGAATGCTAACTTGAGAGGGTTCATTTTTACAATTGGCATCTTCTGGTGCCAATAAATCATGAGCTTCCTAGGTTGTCACAGCTGAGAATTCAATATATTGAACTTAGCAAGACAAACTGAGGCCTAATTTGAAGTGTTCAGCTGAGCTCTTATTCCACATGGGAAATATTCATAGAGAGAACATTAAAAAAATTCATGAGGATGATGAGAAAAGGCAAAACCAATCCCTTGAGTAAAAAATGAAAGGAACAAAAGTAGAAGTATTTTATCCTTAATTCATTTCCTGATTCATAATTGCTAACAACATATAAATTCTTTTTTCTCTGCTGCAAATGGCATTTTCTAACATACAGGTTGAATTTGACTGACAGTAATACTATATGCTCCAAGAAAAAATATTTTAAATATTCAGAGCCCATAATATGATGAATTCACTATTTTCACTCTCTTCCTCTATGCACCTTCAGAAGCATAAATCCACTCTTTGTAAAGAACGTTAGCAACTTGATGCACAGGGACTTTACACTGTGACACCCGTTGAACTTAATGAAAGTTCTGCAGCTGAATTCCCACATGTCCTCAGCTGAAAATGTACTTCTAATAGTGTTTGAACTCATTCTTCTGTATAAGTTTTTTACTTTTTACGTGTTTAAGAATTGCAGCACAATTTGCATGTTTTGCAGTCACTAAATCCACATGTTTTAATCATATGCTTTTTCTCATTAGCTGAATTTCAGCAGAATTACTCTGCACGCTCTGATGGACAGGGCAGAAAGTGTTGACATGCTGCATTGATCTCCACTTCTGTTTCCACCTGTCAAATTGCATCCTAACTTCATTCATTTGTGGCAGATTCTATTAATTTACTTACTGCCTTCAAATTTTCTGATTATGTTTTGCATCTTGTTTTTCTGTAAGTGCTTTTCTTTTCCCTTCTTTCTATCCACTATCTTGATTTTCTGCTCAGCTGTGTAATAAACAGAGAGTATTTTCTCATTATATATTAATGGCCTGCATGTTCCCAAAGCTTTTATCAGATCTTTTTACCTGAAAAAAAAAAAGTGAGGAAGCCATATCACAGGTCTTCAAAATAGAGCTGTTGCTTTTTATTTTATCAGTGACATATTCCCTGTTCATTTAGTCATTTATGTAAGATTTTATGCTATTCTGGACAAATTCTGACTTCATTTAAGTATCATTATGTACAGGATAACTTCAGGAAATTCCTCTGTTTTTACAATGCAGATGCTGAGATTGCAGTTTGTCCCAAAGCATTGAATAGAAATGTGCAAGTATTTATAAAAAAGTCCACGAGTTTGGGTTTTGATCTTAAATGCACTCATTCTAGTAGGGGAGGGATCCCTAGAATCTGACTCTGTCTTGTGTGTCAAGGAGCAGCAAGAGCAGGCCACTCTACACCAAGAGCAACCACAACAACACCAGAGTACAGCCCCATCACAGGTGACCAGGCTGGGCAGAATAAGGCTGCTGATAACTGGTTCCACCAAAAGCACCACACAAGGGGAGGTAGTGAATGAGGTCCAAGGTCCATCCAGGGAGTCTAGTCAGGAGCAGCAGGATATGGGACCAAAGACAGGACTGTAAACCAGGCTACAGCATAGTTCCAAGAGTCATCTAGGAGGTAGGACTGAACATGCACTAACAGTGTAGCTCAGGCAAGGAGTTAAAGGCCCAGGTCTGAGCTTACATGGAGCTCCTGAACTACGGGCAAAGGGTGGAGGTCCCAGGTAAGGCTGGTCAGAGCAATTAAGACCTATTGGTACACTCACAGTCCTGACAGTATAGTCTTGAGTGAATTTCTTAGTGCCAGGTTTTTCAACTGTTTCATCTAATTCCTACCTACTTCAAAATTAGAATCGAATGAGCTGTTTAAATGTCTTTAGAAACTTGGCTGTAAGTGCAAATGATACTTAGCTGTTAGATGCCTAAGAAGCTTTCAAGCTCATCCTTAAGGTCAGTAAGGCCATTTATTTAGTTAGCAAATGTTTGTATTGCATTTTAGCTTTAATGCCTCTGTCTTTTAGCTTTGTCATCTTTAAGACAGCATTCTCATGAGAATTAGTTCAAATCTGTATTGCATGCAAATAGCAAAAATTTCTACAAACTGTTATATTAAAGGTTACTTTACATGCTAATCCTAACATTAGAACAGATACTCACACGATGTAAGCTGAATGATAGAAGAGATCCAGTAGAACTCATTCAGGCTTCTCCAGCTCCATGTACTTGTGCTTTGATAAGTTTGTCCTGCACTAACAAGCATGTGGAAAGTCAAAACCACAGCAGTTTCCTTGTAGTGCTTCAGTAGGTGCGACAGAGGAGCAAAGGCAAAGAAGCGTGAACCTCAGATGTGTGAAGCTTGACAGATCTGTAGTTTTTTGTAATAAATAGCCTGAAGCCCCATGAGTTCACCCCTCATGAACCATCAAAGAGAGCCAGAAATGAGCACATGAGAGCACAAGTATGAGATGAGACTGAGTTCAGCTTGAATACAATTTGTAATGGATAGGAACTGGTACTCAACGTCCAGGGAACAGAACCTATTGCACTATTGATCTTGCAAATTCCAAATGCCATCATCCCCTTTGACTTGAGGATTGCAGCTGAAACATTTGGCAGGGCATTGAGGGAGAAGAGGAGGAGACTGTCATACCTTGAAAGAAAAAAAAGGCTATGAAATACAGATTGAATTCTAATGCATTTCTTGATGTCTATATCTAGTGAATGTACCTATTTGTCATTTTCAAGGCTCATTTTGGATTTTTAACAGTTCAGCTAGATGGCTGTATAGCTGAGTTACTAATTTTGTAATACTGCTATCTTTGGATGGTGGGCCATTACTAGCTGATTGCTGTAGCAGTATGTTGAGCCAAATTTACCCTGACATGACTGATTTGCTCAGGGCAGCCACATAGGTCTGTTTATGGAATTTCCAGACAGTAATTCACATCCTCCCAGTGCTGAACATTTTCTATTTCAGGTCTGTGTATCCAGGCTTGGCTCAACACTGCATTACTCTACATTTATGCTGGTAGAACTCCTTTAGACAAGTTGGTATAAAACAAAATGATAAGAACAAAATGATAAAATAGGCTTTCTATTGTCATTTTTAGGACACTAAGAGTATGTCCTTAAGATGAGGATAAACAGACTTGTTCCGAACTGCTGCCTCAGCATGTATTTTTCACGTATTGTTTTGGATCCTTGAAGCTTTTAATTATTTGCTGTACATTTCTGAGCACCCCTATTGGGTTACTCTGATTTGGTTTTTTCCACAGAAAACTGGCATTAAGTGGTCCATTTCCCAGCAATAATAATCTCATTTACTATAAATTATTTTATTTGTAGTACCTTGGAGACACCCTAATGCTTTTACATAATAAAAGAACCATTTTATCCAATAATTTAAAGCTTGTTTTCGGTGGGTTTTTTTCCTCATTTTTAAAGTGGAAATCATTGAATTTTATGGGAGAAGAATTGCTATTTTTAAAAAAAATCATTTATACAAGTGTATGTGTAAATTCATGTGAAGGGAAAGAAACAAGGAAACACCTATTTCTTAAACATATAAAAGAAAATATGAACTTTGTGTAGATAAATAAAATGAAAAGTACATGAAATAAATGACACACTGGAATGAGATTTCCATTGACATTTATGTTAAAGTTTACAGCTGTCCTCATGAAAGAGATGTCTCATAATAAGGTAAGTTTTCGAAACCAAACTTGTACCAGCATGACTTTGATTTTTAGGCAAGCCTGGCTAAAAGAAGGAAACTTTAAACCCCAATTTTAGTGGGAGGGTGAGGTAATGGTACAGGCTAAGAATTTGTATAATCCTTCTTACATAATGTGAGCAGTCTGCTTCATGCACACTGGCATGAAGATGCAGAAGGTACCACAGAAGCCTAAAAATAAATGAAAACAATTTTGTTTTCCTAGTATTTATGGAATATGTTCCAGATGTGGAATTATTCTATTACCCTCCAAACGGCCCCAGTGTACCTTTGGGAGACCTGAACCAGCTAGCCCAGTCCAGCCCCATGGTTCCCACTGAAGGGCTGGGACCTGCTTTGGCAGCCTGTGTCAGTGTGGGATTTCCAAGGTGTGCCTCTAAATAAGCCAGCCTCTCAAGCTTCATAGATGACAGCCAGGAGGTTGAAAGGATTTAGCACTGCCCCATTAGCACTTCTTAAATCCAAGTCAAGTGTAGAGCAGAAGCAAAGGTTGCTCCTCCAGAAAGACCCTGTGACCAGTGGCTGTGTGACAGAAGCAGCATACCTAGCTAATGGACTAGGCAGCAGGGGGGCTGTGGACATCATATGGAAGGGGTGGATGGTGTAGCATGGAGAGGCTGAGTGGGGTCTGGGCCAGACATGTTAATGTTTTTATATAAATGCTACAAATGTAATTTCTGATTATTTATTTTAGTTCCTTGTAGGTGCCTTCAGTTCAAGGCTTAGATTTGATACCCAGGAGTGAGCATGATAAATGTGTGTGAGTGTATACAGATGTGAGTGGATATTTGAAAGATTTCTGGTCCTGTTCTGCAAATGCACTTTATTCCCGTCTGGCAGGAATGAAAATATGCCACAGACACAAATCAGTGGGTCTGATGCCCTAGAGGTACAGACCTTTTTGGGACTATTCCTAATTCAAGAACATTGTCCCACTGGTGGCAGTCAGAACTCCTCCGCTGTGAAGGGCTAGCAAACTTGAAGCCAGAGTTACAAATCACTGTTTATCCTGTGGGTCATGGCAGACATTACAAAGCAATATTAAATCATGCTATCAGAAAAATCTGCTTTTTCTGAGCTAGTAGTAAGGCTTAAAGAAAAATTAACAAAAAGTCAAGGTTTTCCAGGTCGTAATGTTTTTTCTTTGGTCAGGCTACCTTCCCATGGCTTTGATGCTTGTTTCCTATGAACATTTGATTACTTTTTTTTAATGGAAGTAGTTGTCAGTATTGACATATATTGTTGTTCTCACGTATCACTATCATCAGCCTTTGCTCTGGCTATTTTTTAAGCAACTATGGGTGTATTTAGAGTGCTGTATTACACTTGTAAAGCTAAATGCACCATATGAATGATAAATAATTACTGGTATAGTTTGGCTTCCTACATACTTAGAGCAGATGTATATTTTTCAAGGTAACAAACATGACCTCAAAAAGCAAGTCAAGGGAGGTGCTTCTCCCCCTCTACTCTGCTCTGGTGAGACCCCACCTGGAGTACTGCATCCAGCTTTGGAGCCCTCAGCACAGGAAAGACATGGACCAGTTGAAGAAAGTCAAGACAAGGGCCATAAAAACGATCAGAGGGCTGGAGTACCTTTCCTATGAAGAAAGACTAAGAGAGTCGGGGCTGTTCAGTGTGGAGAAGACAAGGCTCCGGGGAGACCTGATAGCAGCCTTCCAGTGCCTAAAGAGGGCTTATAGGAAAGATGGGGACAATTTTTTTTACTAGGGACTGTTGTGATAGAACAAGGGATAATATTTTTAAAATAGAAGGAGGCAGATTCAGACTTGATATAAGGAAGAAATTTTTTACAATGAGGGTGGTGGAACACCAGAGCAGGTTGCCCAGAGAGGTGCTGGATACCCCATCCCTGGAAACATTCAAGGCCAGGTTGGACGGGGCTCTGAGCAACCCGATCTGGTTGGAGATGTCCCTGCTCCTTGCAGGGAAGTTGGACTAGATGGCCTTTAAAGGTCCCTTCCAACCCAAACTATTCTATGATTTTATGATTTTGTGTTAGCAAAAGTACATAGAAAAGTAATGAGGAGCAGCTTTAACAGTGGGACTGAAGGATTTTCATCTGCCACAGGATCAGCTTCACAAGTGCTCAGTGTGAATGATTAATATTCAACAACTGGTGAATTTAGATTAGATATAAGGAAGAGATTCATCATTATAAAGGTGGTGAGGCACTGGAACAGGTTGCCCAAAGAAGTTGTGGATGCCCCATGCCTGGAAGTTCTCAAGGCCAGGTTGGATGGGACTTTGAGCAACCTGTCCAGTGGAAGGTGTTCCTGCCCATGGCAGAGGGATTAGAAATAGATTATCTTTAAGGTCGCATACAACACAAATGATTCTATAATTCTATGATTCTATGAATACAGAACTGGACAGGCACATGAAATAGTAGTGGAGATGCTCTTCTTTAGGTACATGCAATACACAAAAAGCAGAATCTCTTCTACTTACCCAGCAGTAGATACTGCAGATGCCTGTAGTGGGCTTTTTACATTATGGAGTGCTGTCAAAGTAGGGTGCAAATCTTTACATTCAGTATACATACTGCACAGAAGCTACAATTAAGAGGAAGGGCCACATTGATTTTTCCGGTAAGAATTCTATTTTTTTTCTTCTTAGCTCTCTGAGAGCCAAGTTATTAGCTATCAGTAGAGGTTGCAGGATGTTTGAACTCTGCTTTTTAGTGGCAAGAAAGTGAGATTAATGTGAGTTCTAGTGTCTCTCTGCTGACAAGAAGCCCATTTCCATTTTTGCTTTTAAAGGAAAGCGCCGCATTTCTCGTAATTTGCAGGAGACCCATCAGCTAGATATAAAGAAAAGAATATATATTCAGCCTCCCTTCTGAGACTTGGCATCCTGGTTGTCACACTTACTGGCAAATGAGCATGCAAAAGCACTGCACTGTGTGTTTGTTGAGCAGTTAAGTGCAGACTTTAGCATACTGGGACTGCATAAACTACCCACTCCACCTCCCCCTTCCAGCCAATTAACCCACATGTTGACTTTGCATTCTCTTCCTAAGGCTTCTGTCTTGCCTGTTTTTCCTCTGTCTGCTGCAGATAGATAGTTTCACAGAAATCTGTGCTGAAATGGGGTCAACCCTTGTGTCCTTTGTCAAACAGCTTTCACCTCATGAAGCTTGCCTTTGGGAGCTGTGGGCTGTGGCGAGTGAAAAACTACACAAACCATTCTCTGTCTCCGCTGGTCTGTGTGCACAGAGCTGTAACGCAGACTTGTATTTGCCCTGAAAGCTTGTCTGGCACCTTTTGATAGATTGTGCAATCATTAATTTCCTCCTTTTCTTTTCCCATCCACACCTACCAGCACTGATAAGAGGCTGCACAAAGCCTTTTAGCCTATGTGGTTTCTGTAATATAGTGTTTAACTCCTAGGCTCCTGTACTTTGTAGAATCATAGGATCATTGAAGATCTCAAGATGGAAGGGACTCATAAGGATCCTCGAGTCCAACTCCCTGCTCCTTGTGGGACTATCTAAAACTAAATCATATGACTAAGAGCATTGTCCAGACACTTTCTTGTGAACTGTAGAGGAGTTCCAAAGAACTAATATAGTTGTAAGATATTCTTGAACTGCCATACCTAGGTTGTGCAAGAATGCCTTGCAATATATTACTTAGGCTCTCAGCTGTAGTCTTTATGCCAGTCCTGATCAGAGAGCATCAAGTAAATTCCATTGTTTTTCACTGTGGAGAGCAAGAAGGAACTCACTGAGGAGGATACTGAAACCAACAAGGTAAGGATTTTCCCGTTTACTAGGACCAGAGGACATTTTGGTAACAATATCTCCTCTAACCTTCCAGCTTTTTGAGTAACAATCAGTTTGGAAGCTTTAAACCTGGAAAATTTAAAAAATGAAAATTTTTGTTGAAAATATACTTCTCAGTTTCCGTTTGTTTGGTTTTGATC
This sequence comes from Tetrax tetrax, assembly GCA_009806455.1. Taxonomy (NCBI): domain Eukaryota; kingdom Metazoa; phylum Chordata; class Aves; order Otidiformes; family Otididae; genus Tetrax; species Tetrax tetrax. The sequence continues at coordinate 95,232 of WHYT01016104.1, forward strand.
AGAAAAATTTTGTTCTGCTCTGTTTTACTGGAAGACAGGGTAGAGCACACTGTATATAGTCTAGGCACTTCTATAGGAAGGCAAGATTCCTGCCCTCTGAATAAACGCGCTGTGATTGGTGTCCCCTCATACCTCTTTCTCATCTCTTTCTAGATGCACAGATGTCTTCAATGACAAACACTGTCATAGCTTGCTGCTGTGTTTAAAGCCAGAAGCAGCTGAAGGGAAGCAGGCCCATTCTATTGTCATCCTGATGTACATGACAAAAAGTAAGTAGGAAGACCTGAGCTGCTCCTGTGTGTAGGTTTTATAAAATCTGCTAAGACAAAGAGAAGTAAGTGGTAGCACAGCTGTTAGTGTGGGGTTAGGCAACAAGAAGTGTCTGTCAAGCAGTGCTTCTTAGGTCCACAAAAGAGTCTTAACCTTAGCCTGCATGCATTTGTGGGGAAAACATGACTTTTTAACATTTGTCTGCTCTGGGATTGGGAAGAAGAAGGAAATGGTGAATTTGAGGGTACTGGGATACATGGAAAAAGAAGGCATCTGATGATGAAGACATTTTTATAGGAACTGAAAACATGGAGTTGAAGGGAAGAAAATACTTGTTAGGAAGTGGATAAAGCCACTAATTAAGTGCCTAATTAAAGCCTATTGGTGTACTCATGGCTCTGACAGCCCTCTAGAAATATTACAGTAGTAGTGGTAAGTGCTGTCAAGGAGAAAGGAGCCATGTGAGGTTGTTGCAGCAGTGGAGGGAAAGAGTGAGTTGGGGAGAAGGAAAGTGATGTGTTTGGGAAAGGCTGTGGAAGGCAGGCAATGGGAGGACAAGAGGAGATCAGGAAGGAGGACTTAGCCTCATGCTAAGAACTTGCAGTCTTCAGTCGTTCATCTTCTTGTTATAAAAATGCACCAGTGAAATACTAAATGACACCTCCATTAAGTTTATGGCTATTCCACATTGGACATCTTATTTGCCTGACTTTGGTCAACCTGAAAAGATTATACCTCCTCTGTGCCAGGAGATGCTATAGAAATACAGAGTGTCTAGTAGGATGATCAAAGTCTGAAGCAAAGTTAACATTTGCTGATTTTGTTTCATTGAAAGCACAACACACAAGTTGAAAAACAAAGCCATTTCTAGCTAAGTTTCCTTATTTCCATACATGTTTTCCACAGTCACTCTCTGCACTAATTTTAGCCCTGTAAAACAATGGGAGGAAAAATGTACACGATGGAGTAGGGGGGCAATACATGAGGCAGAGGGAGGATTTTGCACCCCCCTTAGCTTCTGAGTCACAAATGGGATGTCCAAATTTGCTATTCTTTGGAATCTCCTTCCTTGTTCAAGTACCACTTCCCTGACACTGCCTGAGCTTGCAAGTTTACTCTCTCCTACAATACTGTTGTTGCTACCACCTAATAAATGCCCATGGCTTAATATTTCTTTGTGATCTGCTTAACAACTGTTCTGATATATTGTCCTAGAGCATCTTACTGCATTTCTTACTGCAGTCACGTTTACTCAGAGAGTAAAGTGGTCTCAGACTACCCCAACTTCTGGACTATTTTAACTTTCCTGTTATAATTTAAGAGGTATAACCCAGGTTCTTCAGGCCTTATTCATAGTAGCTATAATGGTGCACTTCCTTCCTTGGGAAAAAAAAAAAGACATGTACACTGGCAAAAGAGTTGTTTTGCTGTTACTGCCTTTACAATTCCTGGAATTCAATAACTTTACTGACTTTTAAGCTAGTAGGACTAAGCTGGCTTTAGACTTTGGGTCAAGCTCAGTGAAAGGGAGCTAAGGTATTTCAAACTACCTTGCTTCTCATGTGGGCAAAGCACACACAGGCAGCTACAGTTATCCTGCAGAAACTTGTTTTGTCTATGTAGGGACACCACTGGGGTGTCTGCCAGCACAGTTGTCAGAGAGGTGTGTGATGTTTTTTCCCCACACTCTTAACCAGCATGTCTCTGCCAGTAAGCTTCCCAGTTTAGACTAGCTGTAGTGTGAATGCAGCCGTATCATTAAGGCTTGTTTCTGTATTAGAAAAGGACAATGTTGTACCAGTGTAAGTAGCTTTATCATCACACTTATATTAGGGGCTATATCCACATAAGCACTTTAGTATAAGTGAGAACTAGGCCATTTATCTGTCACACACCCTGCTGCTGAGGAAAGGACCCAGTTACAATCAGCTCTGAACCTCTGAAGAAAAACTGCAGTATTTGCTAACTGAGACAAGTTTATATATCCCAGGAGAGATTCACAGTGTCATGCAGTTGCAGTGGTGGTTTTGAAAAAAAGTATGGGAGCCAAGTGCTAAAAAATCCAACAGTTACCACAGCAATCTGATGGGCCACTACATGTTTCCTGGCTGGTGGCATCTCCCTTGTTTGCCGTGTTTGTTGAGCTGGCCAAGGTTTTTTGGTTTTGATACTTCCTGCAGTTCTTAATGAGATATGACTCTGTGACCTCTTCAAAGGTTTTCTTAACCTACAGTCAAGGCTACACCTAGATTTCACGCTTTTTATTTTCAATAAGATTATTTAAGAGAAAAAAAAGGCTCAGTTGACAAAACTGAGTGTAAGAATAGCATGACAGGATTAAGAGATATACATTGACCTTATAAATTTAATAGCTTGCTTATGAAACTATGGTCCTGTCCTGTCCAGCTGTGTAATCTTAACATCTTTTCATGTTATGTCCCTTATCAGATGTTGAGGGACACATCATGTATATACTTTTTATGTGGACTATGCGGGATTGCAAAGAATTTTACTAGACATTCTGTGTATCCTGCTGTTGAGCGGGATCTGTTTTCTCCATATTCTGGGGAATTCCAGAAGTGCAATTTCAGAATTGTTTCTATCACAAAACCGAGTTGGAAGAAACTTGCAAATATCTTCCAGGGACCAGAACTGTCCATGATTTGCCTTTACCTCAGAACCTCGGGCCCTTGAGCTTGGAGAGTTTTCTGGCAAGGACCTGAGTTTGTACTTAGGCTGGTTTAGTAAGACATGGAGAAGCTGAAGCAATATATTCATGTGTGTCAGCGCTCAGATGAGAGGGTGTACAGGAGGAAGTTGCAGCAGCAGTACTTGACTGCCCTCAGAGCAAGATTTCTAAGCCACCTGCAGTACCTAATGTATAGAATCTGGAGGTGATATTTCTGCTACTGCCTGAGACACCCCACCCTTCCCAGTCTCTACACAAAAGAGTGCAATGCTTTTCTACCTCTTAATAGTATCATGAGGAATCATCCATTTGTTCTATGTAAATGCTTTGCAACAGGTCAGTGCAGGGTCCTGGGAAAATGTTAAAAAAGAATTTACTCTCGTCTCATTAAACAGTAGTAAACGGTTTTGGATGGGCAATAGCAGGGTTTAAAGGCAAAGAATGCCATTCATCTGAACTGACAAAACTTCTGCCATAGTCCAGGATGAAGCCAGACACAATCCTCACCTGAAACAGGGGAAAGCCTGAGAAAGCATTTTCTTGTCTTGCCTGACTCTGACTATGGGCGTGCACTGCAGCCTCCCACCTCAGCACTCCATCCCAGGATGTGAGGTGGCCAGGCATGTTTTTGCTTTGCTCACAGAACTAACATAAAACAACTCAATCAAGAGAGTCAAAGCAAATTGAGAAGCTGAAACAGATCCAGTAGTGTTTCAGTTGGGCTGTTTGCTGGTTTTGATTATTTTTATAAGAAAAATATGACAGTCTAGTTCTCCTTCTCAGATGGACCAAAACCAAATTATGAAGCCTCCAGGATTTTTTCTTAGAACAGAAACTGTGTCCAGCATGGACAACAGACTAGGCATGTCTCTGGATGGCTCTTTAATGAATTCAAGAGCAAACGTCTGCCCTGTCTTACATAAGCTTGCTTCAGAGAAGAGGGGGAGTCCCCCCAGCTCTCCCTAGGCTCTGGTAAATGCTTGCAGGAGCAGGACATGCTAATTCTGAGACTGTCCTCGGCACTCAGGTGGGTCTCAGCTCAAGTACATGCTGATAGTCTATCACTAAGAAAAGGCAGTTAATAAAACACTGAGCAAGCTTTCGTGTTTCCCTTCTGCTCCTCCAGGCCTTTGCATGCATGGCTCTTTTTGGTAGGAGCAGAGTTTAGAGGTCGTGTGGTTCCAGCCCTTTGAAACTCAATGTTCTGTACATCCTTTGACACTTTCTGTTCTTTGTTACACATGGCTTCCAACCTGTTTCCATTAGCACATTTGGTGTAGGAATCTGCTCTCTGAGTCTCAGTAAATGTGACCTGTCTGAACTTTTAAGATGAGTATATGCTTAATCTCAACTTCTCCAGTAAGCTTTTCTACTCTAAACCCGTTTCTCAGGGGATGAAGTGCAAAAAGCAGCAGCTAGTTTCTGTAAACGTCTGGAACTGGTCCGAGGAATTTGGTAAAATTTGGAGGATTTGAAAATAAAGAGTACAGTGTATTTTCTGCTTTTGATTTTTCTGCCTCTGCATTTGTCTATAATTTGTGGAATCACAGTTAAGTCATGTTATGCCACTGACATTTTTGTATAGTGTAATCATTCCTGATTGCTGTCTCTGCCCTTTGCTGGCTGGTTTCTGTCTGCAGTACAGCTCTCTCAAGGGACCACAATTTGAAAAGAAAAAAAAAAGTAAAAAAAAAATAAGAGTACCAGCAAGGCACTTTATTTTCATCTCTGAATGTTTGAGTAGTACAGGTCTCCCATGGAAAACAAAGCCAAATGAAATACTGAGATAAGTTAATATGCCATCTTGTCATCTTTCTTACCAATTTCTTCCAAAGCAACAGAAACTTGCACTCATCAGCAAGTCTTAAGAAGCGTTGGTTGCTGGAAGGGAAGCAGTCCACATTCTAGTAAGGCATGTGCCTCACCATGAAGGGAAATAAAGGCATGATTCACATGAAATCTGTCCTGTTTCTGCATTGTACCATGTGAACCTCTCTTGACCTCCTGGCAGGCCCTAGCACATGTGCGTTGCTATTTCTAGTTATTCTCTGTGTGCCTGGGTGGACAGGTTGTGAAGGAGGCCTGTCCACCCATCCAGACAGTGCATTCTGCTAATTATGTCCTATGCTGGCCTCAAACAGTGCAACGAGGAAACTGTTCTCTGAACAAACTATTGCTCATAGTGTGAATGAAAGGCAGTGTTGTGGCCTGGCACTGGAAATATCCATTGAGGCAAGCTAGCAGGGAAACCTTGGGAAGCCTCCTCCACTTTGGCCATATGCCTACAGTTTTCACTGTTGTACTCCCTATCCAGACACCTGCATCTTCGGGGTCAGGAAATCTACCTATAGACAATACCATCCTGGTGGCAGAAGAGTTTCTTACTTTGGATGCATTGCTTGGAACATATAACCAGTGTTGCAGTGGGGTTTGTGCAAAGGCATATTGTGTCACTGGCATATTGGCTCAGGTAGCATTTAATCCCAGATGGGTTTTAATCATTACTACAGCACACCTGGCTCTGAGAGGACAAAACATCATGTATGAACTCTTCTTCATTGTGATTCTACAAAATAGCGAGCTGTGTATGAGGTCTTTTCAAATATACTTTTAAACAAACACATTCTGGCCAGTTAACCTGGGGATACTCCCTTCAGCCAAATACCTGCTGGATTCTTCCTGAGGGTAACAATCTCTACACTCTCAGCTGATTTAATCCAAGAAGTCATTAGCAGGTGCATTTGTGAGACAGGACTGTGAGCAATCAGGAGAGAAGATTTACTGGCAGTTTACTGTCAGTGGCTTACAGGCGCTGGCTATGCCTATGACCTTATGTAACTTGTTAGTACAGAAAGAGGGAGCCAAAGGTGCTGGAGTTCACTACCACAGAGCGTTCCTCAGCAGCTTTCTGTATGGGGTTTGTATCATTTTAGTTCTTCCTATCATTCTTCCAGTGCTATTACTGTAGTCCATAAACAAATGGCAAAAGTGCATTTTAAAAGCATTTGTTTCCAAGCATATGTATCGATACCCACAAGTGAAGAAACAAGCAAAATGGAATAAACTGAAGTAATAAAAGAACATGCAAAGTTTAGGCTAATTTTCATGTGTTTAAGTCAGACCCATTACTGCAGCTCTTCCCTATATGCCTTTTGGATCATTTGTTTAATGAAAAAACTAACATGTTTCCTCATGAGATCATTTCAAGATTATTTTTTTTTTTAAGATAAATACTCTCAATTCTTTAAATTAAGCCTTTTGGACACTTTTAGCCACTTAAAGTTCTTCTTGTAAATTGTAATATCTTGCATTCTTGCTCAGTTCTTTTAACTCTACAAGGCAGCAATACGAATAAGTAGTCTTTCAAATAATGTATTATCTAAATCAACCCCATGAAATTTGAATATACAGTCAATCTTTTCTGTATGCTAGTGCCTATTACCACACACAAATTCTAGGGTTATGCAAAAATTTTACTGGCAATGTAGGCCCTTATGTTTGAAAATCTGATCTTTAATATCTCTGTGCATTAGTTCCCATTTGTAGAAACTATGAGATCTAATTGGCCTCTGCAAATTTTTTTGATTAACAGAATTCAAGTCTGGATGGGACCATGGTAATTATTTAATCTGATATTTTACAGAAGACTGACTGATACTTGCATCTCTCCAAGACCAGGGGAATATATTTTTATTCATACAGTTAAAGAAGAAGGACAAACACTCTTCCATGCAGTTGAAATACACTCTGTTTTTCAGAAAACAAGTCAATGTAAAAACTTCAAGGGTAAAATTTGTCTTATGTCATTTCAGCTTTAGTCTTGTGTCTTATGTAGATTCTCTCTCCAATGAACACAGAAATAGGCACTGCAGGCCAACGTGTCTAAGAACGATGACCTCTGTCACCTCCAAGAACCATCTGTTTCCCCCCAGTGACTACAGAAGGAACCTACATAGTTAGTTGAGGATAGATTTTCATCAGTAGTAATACTAAATGCCACCCCAGGTGCTAGAGTGGAGATATGCCATTGGTCCCCTATGACTAATGCTTACATATGGCATTGTATTTTTAATTTTTTCTAAGTGTAGCTTCCCATCACAGACACTTGCCTGGACACTTGATAGATCAAATTGCCAGTTAGGTAAATGAAAACTCTCCTACTTGTAGAAAATGCTAAAAGAAAGTGGCCTCATGGAGTTTCTAATCTTTTTCACAAACTTAGCAGATTAATTTCTTTTTGATCTCCGTTAATAAGACAGATTTTCCAGGCTATGAATCATCTCTGCTGAAATACAAAGAATCAGAAAATAATCCTGCAAAAAGACCCTTAGAGGCTGTTTGGTCCCTCTCCTTTTCCCAGGATAAGACCATCTCCTTTTCCCAAGACAGAGGGAACTTCTGTCATTCCTAACATATATTTGCATAGCCTTAAAAGCTATAGTTCTTAAAAGCCTCCAAAGGTGGAGATTCCACCTTTGGATTCTGTAACCAAGTCATGCTAGAGCTTCACTATTTTTCTTAGAACTTAGTTTTCCTTAAGATTTAAGCTTCATCATTGCAGCTACAATTTTAAGTCCATTATTGCATTTGTAATCTTCTACTATCTGGGTATGGAACAGTAGTGATTTTCTCAACAGCATATACAGGAAAACAACTTCACTTTTTCCCCTTTCCCCTCATTTCATAGGAATACAAAGAAGTGTGAGTATTTGATTTCTTGTTTGTTTGTTTGTTTGTTTGTTTAACTTCTATGTAGAGTATATGTATCTCTCTATGTGCGACTACCATAATTCCGGTTAATTTTATTCTGATGAGACACTGAGGTACATACATAGGTGAAACTGTTCTCCTAACTTTGGTATACTAAGCATAGACAAAGTGTGACTAATGGTCCTTAATAAGAAAAGTCTCATGGTTTACCCCACTCGGCAGCTAGAATACCACACAGTTGCTCACTCACTCTTCCCCTCACTGCCTCTCTAGTGCGATGGAGAAGAGAACCAAGAAAGAAAGAAAAGCAAAACTCATGGTTTGGGATAAAAACAGTTTAACAGAACAACAAAGGAAGAGAAAGCAGAGAGGGATAATTAAAACAATAACAGAATATACTTTAGCACATAATTTACTGTGAGTACAGTATCTGACAGTGGATCCTGAAGCCAACTCCCTCCCAAGTAGCAGGAACTTCCCCTCAGCGCTGTCCCCGCTCTATATACTGAGCATGACATCACATGGGATGGAATGGCCCTTTAGCTAATTTGAGTAAACTATCCTAACTACTAGTAGTAGTTAGTAGCCACTTAGTAAACTAGCCCAGCTGTGTCGCCCAGCCACAGGTCCCACCAGCTCCAGCTCCTCTCCCAGCTCAGGTGAGAATTAACTATCCTAGCTGGAACCAGGACAAAAGGGCATGCTCAAAATGTTATCACTAGCCTAAGTACAGAAATAAAAGGCAGGGCTGTGGGAAAAGCATTCTGCGTGTGGATTCAAGTCTAATTTCTCCAGATTAGGAAAGAGTGTCAGACTGCAGGACCTGAGAGGCTATTGTTCTTTCCAGATACAGAATCTGCTGAGACAGGAAGGTGAGAAGATGGGTAGCTAAGTTTTAACTTGCATGCAAAACACTGCCAGAACAAACAAGCTTTCTGGATCATTTCCTAACAAGGAGTCAGGGATACCATTTTACTTCAGGGATATATTAACAGCAGAAGGCTGATGAACTAATTATCTCTGTGTGATACGCAATGTCACAAGCTTCCAGAGTTGAAACCCTCCAGTGAAAATGATGGTCCTATTCCAAAGGGAAAATGCTTGACTATAGCCAACCAAGGTGCACTTACACTATTTGGCTTCTCTTTCTGCAGCTGTGTATGTTATAAATGCAATAGCTGTGAACATTTCTGTTTCTGAAACAGTTTTTGGCCGGAGCCTCCATCCAAATATTCACTAGTTGAAGAATCTTCTTATAGGACACATGGCTGATTGACCATGAACAGTAATACATCAGATAAGCTTAGTGCACTGAAGACAATGGTATGGTCTAAGAACAATGTTATAAGGGTATGGAGAAAAAAAAATTCTTTTTCTTATGGTTATATCAGCATAAGAGCGAATGAAGGCTGAGGAGAAGGCAGAGAGAACAGCAGTGAATAAAGCTGTAGTACTAAAATAGTTCTGTAAAAATTACATCACTTTATTGCATTAAAATTTCATTATATAAGTACTTACAATACACAGATCTAAAATATTATACATATTATATATAAAATATCACACTAACAGATGATGGATTTAGGAGGAACTGGCTCCACATGCATGCACATTCAGGAGTAAAAGACTGAATTAGTCAATTAATCTTCAAGACTGTGGCTGCTGAGACTGGATCTTGTCAGTTCCCTGGGTGTACCAGCAAGGCTTTAGTCGCCTTGACCAGCCTCACCTGAGGCCTCCACCCACACCCTGCCCTTGCAGCCAGGTGCCTCTTTTAAGCTCTTGCCAGGGATTTGGTCCCTGCTGGAGGTATGTTGCAGGAGTACTGATGTCTAACTCAGCCACAACCCAGCCTAGCAGTGGATCTCATTGATCCTGATCTGTAAATCAAGTTCCTTGCCTCTTCTCAGACCTATCTCATCACTGTGGACCTGCTCCATGATGACTGAGCTGTGTCTTGGCGTGGTTTGCCCTCATCAAATCTGATCCTGGTCCTAATCTGTGCATTTACTTCCTGGGTTCACCTCAGACCTCACCTCATGAAGATATGGTGAACTCACTTGGTGATCTAGACCCTTTGATCTGGAACTTGGCTACCACCTATGAGTCTCTTATTTGCCTTGCTAGCGCAGTGTGGGACTGGGCTCTGGCTGACGAGGCCCCTGCTCTGCCATCTCTTTATTGTGCTCAGCTCCTGGCTCTCTTCACTTAGGGAGCAGCCAGTCCTCACTGTACCCTGAAAAATGTATCCAAAGCACTGTTACCATTGACTCTGTTCAGGTTACAGGAAAGCTCAAAATATCTATGCTACATTTCAAAGACCCTATAAAAGGATGTGATTTCAATCTCTTTTCTGCATAAAGTAGGGTACAGACTTTATTGTGGAGTATTTTAATGCTTGGTAATGCATTAAAATTCTCTAACACAGAGTACTTCTGTATTCTTATTAGCTTATATGGAGCTAAAACTAGTGCATCCTAACTCTTAGGCTGAGTACCCTGCTAGGAGACTGCCTGAAAAAGGCAAATCTGTTTCCCAAAGTGATTTTACATAGATTTGATGTATGAGCTCAATGGAACCAGCTTAGCTCTCTAGCAGCATGTTGTGTTGTGCAATCTTGAGATCCCAGGTCTTCCATATTACTAATGGATGTAGGTGTCAGATCAGTATTTTAGTGTGAAGATCTCTCTACATAGTTACATTAACCCATGTCTCTACCAACAGCAGTCACAAGGAGGACTTGCTTGCCATGATATATGTTCTTTGCTGACAGATCTGATGTAGAGATTTGTACTTGAATGAAAAGTTCCTGCAGTGAAGAGCAACCTGCAGAAATCCTCATGAAGTGTGGATCATGAATGCATAATCCTCATTTGCTCCTCATGACTGAACGAAAGTTTCATTTATTTCTCCCACAGAATGTAACTTTAGAGGCAATTTTGCTTTTGTTCAGGTTAAAAGTTACATCTATTAATGGTAAAAGATTTCAAAAATCTCCTGCAAGAAAGGAAAAGTGAAATAGTTGAACGAGAGGCCTGAAAAAAACAAAATCCATTTTAGCATTGTCTTAAGGAACGAATGAAAGACTAAAGACCTGCTTAAGTTTTCTTAGATCTCAAACAAACTCCAGGACTGCCAACAGTTTAGAGTGTTTTGTTTTTCAAAAATAAAATTGTTACAGTCTGTGCCATTCCTCTACAGTCTATGCTTCAAGTTTCGTAGAGCTACAATTAGACTATGGAAGGACCCAAATAAATGTGTCTGGTTTTAATATATATACATCCTTTGCCCATTTTTGGCATCATTATGGAAGTAATTGGTACCTAAATACCTAAATATATTGAGAAGTTGGGGCTTGGTTCTAAATTTTGCACAGTTGAATAGCTTTCTTTATTTTTTTTTCCAAATATATAAATCTGTGTGTGCCTGTATATACAGTAATGCAGTCCCATTCTTACAGTCAGACTCCCACAGCTGTAGTCCTTCCTAGATGTGCGAGACCGAGAACTATGCTGCCAGGATAGCACAAGCTGCCCAAATGAGAAGAGGGAGATTGATCTGACAGCTGTCTACTGGCAACTGGTCGAGCAAACTACTGTCTGTACTTGAAAAATAAATTATGATACAGAAACATGACAGCATAGCTAATCTTTTTGAAAAGCTTGCCTGTTCCCTGTATTGTGTCTGACTATCCTGGGAACACTCAAGTTTGACTCTGAAAGCTGTGGCTTCAGGAAGCACAAAGTGATCACAAAGTAAGTAAAGAAATGAAAATACACACACATTCCCACACACGCAAGCAGAACGGGGGAAAATAGAAAGGAATAAACACTGAGTTCAGTTTATTTACTTGGTTGTGAATGAAAGTTAGTGTGACAGTGAAGAACAACATGGGCCTTGGGTTGTTTTTCAAATAGGTGAGGTAGTCTTTTGGTTAGAACTAGAAGAGAAGTAGTGGTCTGAGACAATGTGCCTCAAGAAATGGGCCAGACTTACAGAGTGCTTGTGCCCCACTTAAGTCTTACTTAAGCCTGCAGGCTTTATTAAGCCCTTATTTTATGAGCATTACTGGAGACTTCTAAATTTAAATATTTGGGTCTAGTAATTATCCAAAGTCATTTAGGTCAATAACAGTTTCACGGACTTCAGTGACCTTGAGGTCATGTCCTTAATGAAAGTATTTAGTTGCTATGCACGTATACACAATAAATACCCAATATGTACATGATGCTTGTATTTCTACAGAATAAAGCTATCTATTACATATAGCTTTTCACTGTCTACTAAATATTAGTAAAGAAGGTTAGGTATGCCATGTCTTTTTTTTTTCCCCTAAGGCAACCTGTTTCAAATACGAACAATCACATTTTTTGCAAGTTAAATATTACACAGTGAGTTATTAACTTTAAACACCCTTCATTCCTGAAAGCTATGTGGTAGAGACATTTTAGGTGGGGGCAACTCCTTTTACATAAGGGAGTCTTGCGGCCAAGTTATTACCTCACATGGTCTTTATGTTTTAAGTGCCTGTTTATACAGAGATTTCTCCTCCTCACACAATAAAAAGCTACTGGAGAGATCAGATGCCCAGGATATGGCAAAAGTAGAAAGAAGGCAGTCTTGTGCTTGATAAAACCAAAGAAAACCCTCTCCAAAAAGAAAAGAGAAAAGGAAACCAAATGCAGAATTGTAATCCTGTCTCCCGTGGAGGCCTCCTCACTCCTGCTGCTCCCAGCAAAACCAGATATCTCTTGACACCTTGCAGAAGCTCAGGAACACCTGGCTGGCTCTCAAGGGTAAGTCTAAACTTGTTCGTGAGTTCACTAGAAGAGCTCTAGCATGTTTTCCTTTTTCCACCTGATTTTTCTTTTCAGTCTGCCTACAGAGGCTCTGGTCAGTCCAGTTTCTGCTTCTCAGAAATTCAACAAACAAATGCTGATACGCTTGGTTTGCAACTTAAACTGCCAAGTTAAGCAGCTGTCCTGAAGGTCTTGGGCTCCCTTGGGTGTCTGAGGTTTCTATGTCCTTGCAAAAAGAATGGAGAAGACGATATAAATACACACTCCTTTATTTTTCTCTTTTCATTGGTTTGCTGCTCTGGGGACAGCATGTACTAGCTAACAAGTTCTGCCCTGTGCTATTGTTATCCTAAATTGGTACTCTTTGGTCAGACAATTAGATCAGGCAATTAGAGGGCTCGTTTGTTAGGCTCCCTTTTAATGTGTATTTAGATTATGGGCAGCCTAAAAGGACTACTGTGGGTGTCTGGTTAGGTCCATACAATAGGGTTTAGAGCTACTTGGTCAAATTCAGTTTTTTTCCCTCAGCCAGGAAAAATATTAGGATGACCAAGAGGAAAGTGAGGGAGTGAGGGGTCTCTCACTAAGCTGTAGTCAGACTTAAGGAGTGGTGTGTATGAATGAACTTAGAGAAGGCTGCGAATTCTTACAGAAGAAAACTGCTTTGGCGCTAAAAAAGAGGTGTGAGCAAAAAGCCTTTCAGATGTTGGCTTGCTTCCCACTCCCACTGGAGTAAGTGAGAATGCCTGTAATGGATTTCAAAGGGAGAAAACCATGCCAGCATTTGCACAGAAATGCTATTTTTCGTATACTTCGATATGTGGGACCAAAGTTCTGGCCCTTCTGTAGCTTATGTAATGGTGTAACCTCCGAGGAAAGGGAAAATTGGCTGCTGTATAGTTGTGGAAACGTTCATTAATCACTGGATCAGCACTCTAAACATTTCCTGTTTATATCCAGAGTGACACTTCTTTAGATAATATTGCCAGCTCCAATTTGGCATCGCTGTCTTATTTTATAAAAACAAGCTGTTATCAAATTTAACAGAAATAGAATGGTTTCCATGAAGAAAAGGGTTCTGAATGACCTTTTGTTCAGATCTTGTTTCAGAAAACAAACTTTCTTCAAAAGTTTTGATCCAGTCACCTCAGACTGAAAAACTGAAGGGAATCTGGTTGAAAAAAGAAGTTTGGAGTTGTCCTGTATTGTCCACTTTGTGAGAAAAACAAAAATGAACTATTATAGGGATTTCCAATTGACTGGCTCGGCTCATGGTAAATGAGCCTCTGACGGATGTGTTTCTAAAGAAAAACTGCAGTTGTACTGCTCACACACCCAGAAACATCCGTTCTGATTCTTGCTGTTTGTCACTCATGCTCTTTCAGAATTGCCATGATCAACAGTTCTCTCTGTCTACTTTTTTTTTTTTATTATCTCCTTAGACCTAAATCTACCTCCTTTTTCTCATCAGGACCCAAATAATACACAGATTTTAGCATATTTGGGACTACTGCATGAGTATATGACAGATTTTGCAGAAAGAGAAGGGCAGAAGGAACTGGGGGAAGAAAAAAACTGAAAGCCAAACTTTTTAATATTCCATTTCTATCAGTTGTCTTCAGCATGGCAAGGGTAGGCTTCTCAGGCTAAATGTATACTATGGAATTCCTACACTAAGAAACAAAAAGCATTCTTTGGCACTGAGTTTAACTAGTGCAGAATAGCTATGTCCATGCTGTTGAGCTCTTTTACCCTCCAAAATGGGCTGTTGGCTGTATCCAGACTACCAGTCGGGACTGATTCCTGGAAGCGTGCCTGGGAACTGTTTAGGAGAGCCCTAGCTGGTCTCAACCAAAGCCGAGCTTTAACAGTTGAACGGTGAAGGCAATTGGTCGTTAATGTGCACACAAATTTCCTGGCACTATGTAGTTTACTAGTATAAACATAACCTAACTGTGCCCTGGATTGTAACCACTATGGACACTATACCAAAAGAAAAAGTACAATCAAAGTTTAAATGATAAAATATTCTGGGTTCCAGGATCTCTTTGTGGTAATCAGAAAGTTTCACCTTGACACTCTGTTACATCTCCTCTTACCCCTACACATACCTAGCCAGCAAAGGACCTATATGGTAGGATGTTTGAGGGGGTAGTGGCAAGCTTTGTATTCCCTCACACACACGTTGCTTATAAAGGAAGATGGAAAGGCCTTTTCAGAGAAGATAGTGAAGGGATGCATCCAGACTCCAGATTTTTCTCTTGTCTGTGTGTCTGAACCAGCACATAAATGCATGAAAACACTGTTCCCAAATGTCAAACTCCCATATCTCTCACCTTTTGAAAAATAGGTGGGTGAGTAATTCACCTAAGACATGGCTGGTTAAAATATAGTAAATACCAGAACACTATGTCTGTTCCTACTTCTTATCTGTTCTGCTGTTTCAGCAAATGAAAGAAACAGGCTTTAATGGCATACAAACTGCTGATGGAAGCGTGAGTCTCTTGTCATGTTTTGTGTGAAGCAATTGTGATTCTCCACGTTTGGTTTGCAAGGTAAAATCTCAGCAGAAAATTATTCTTGATGCTTGTCTTAGCATTTCTAAATCAAGCCAGAAACATTTCAAGAAGAAAGCCTGTCATTTAATCTATGCAAATTCAGTTCGGTGTAACAGAAACTGTTTAAAATTCAGTGGGTTGTTTCAAAAGAGACTAAAGAATAACTTAATCTGGTAATCATCTATTAAGTGTTTTTAAGTTCAGGTCCCAGGATATGGTGAGCAGAGGAACTGTAAAACTTTGGCTTTCTGTTCAAGCTGTCCTGACATACATTACCCACAACAAAGCCTTTGGCCTTTGCCTCTACAACACTGCCTTGTTTGTGGCAGGGCCAGGAATGTAGGAATGTGGCTCCCAGCCAAGCTGGTGGGGAGAGAATTCCCTCAACCTGGAGGATTCCAGCTCTCTCCACGTCTGCATCTTTTGTTCAGCACTATATGTCATTTGTAGTGCGTGTTTCTCCATGCTGTCCACAGCTGCTGTTCTCCCTCCTGCATCTGCCATTCTCACACTCCCAGCCTGGGTGGCCGTGCTGGGTTTGTGCATTGCGGGTTAGCCAGGATGTGGCTACTGAAAGGGCAAATGTGGGGAAGGACAGAGCTCGGCTATATGTGCATAATATCAAGTCAGTCAATGTTCACAGGCTGAGAATACCGCAGTGTCTGAGCTAAGGGGAGCTCTTTGTTTGCTTTTTCCCTGTTAGTGACTGGGTTACTTCAGCATAATAGAAGGCTCTTTATTTTATGCTCTGTGAACCTGACACATCACAAATCAATTACAGAAAGCCTATAGGTCCTTCCCTCCTGCTCCTCCCAGGAAGGGTAGCTGAGAATAACCCCTGATGAATAAACTAGATAGTTCCCAGAGGGCTGTATTCAGTGAGCTCTACGTTTTTCCTTCTGCTTCAAATTCTCACTGACAGAGATATATTAGTTCCAGGTGAGGTAGTAGTAGTAGAAGAACAGGCATTTTACACTTTATCTTCACCAGCAGGCAATTTCTGACTACCCCTCTGATAAGCTCTGTAACTTTGGGAAGAATCATCACCCAGGGTCCTCTCAAGAGTCTCAGTCTTCTGCTCAGTCTTCTGCTGAGCATCATATGACTGCAAAGCAGCAGGGGTCCAGACTCTTGCGAGTTTTACTTCACAGTTCTCCCTGGACTTTGAATGTACCGATTTCTGTGAAGTTTGGGGTTAAAGCAGTGAGTGGTTTATTCTGTTGTAAAGACAGGAACTATTGTGAATTTATCTTGTGGCTCTGGGTCCAGATGTTAAAGTTGACTGAGGCCCATCTCTCATTCTAAACTCAGTGGTAGTCTACAAAGGAATGAAACTAATCAGCAAGGATTTAAATTACATCTTTTTCCAAAGCCTGTTTATATTCTTCACTTTAATCATACTTTCATTGGACCAGCAAATAATAACATTGTAATAACAATGTACCAGATAAGCCACTTCAAAAACAGGAAGAAATAGAAATTAGAAACACTGAACTGGCAGAGAAGAGGACCACTGGAGATTGCCCAAATGGTGCCGCAGTGTCTGCAGACATTGCAGGGAGACAATAGGAGGCAATACAAGGGGACAGAAACAGTTCTGAAGGCAGGGTGTTTGTTCAGGGTATGGAGGATCACAGGCTCTGAGATTTGTATTTGATGCACCTTATTTAAGTATCTAAAGTGTCAGTTTGGTATCTGTAGGATTTCAGATGGGAGCTGGGGATGTAGGTGCTTTTGGGATCTTATTAGTCACCATTCTGCTGCTTTAAATACTGTAAGAGTCTGGCTTTTTGAGACTGGTTTCTCAAAAGTACTTGGCTTCACTGAGAGATGAAACAATAAAAACTGAGGGATGCCCAAGACTGTTTGAGAACTGAGTATCCTCCATTCCCATTCACACTGATGGTATGGAGATTCTGGCCTCAGCCTCAGTGTTACCGTGGCCCATTATTTAAAATCCTTAGGCCCAAAGGTAAGCTTTGGCTTACATGAGATTGCTCCAACAAGTGATACTTTGTTGCCAGCTTTTTAATTACCTTTCCACCTTGCAAGAGTGTTGTGGTGCATAATTTGAGTTTGCAAATTGCTCTGGCAGGAAAGCACTCTGACAAGCAATATGTTGTGTGCTGCAGAGTTTGGTTTTAGTCCAAACAGACAGAAGAGCAGCAGGAAGGAGGCCAGGATTTTATTTAATCCTCTGTATTTCTGAATCCATGTAGAATGCAGCTAGATGGGCCCAGAAATCTCCAGATGTTGGACAACCTGTGAGTATGCTTAGTTGCTGTATTTGAAACTGTATTGGAATTTTTCTCATGCCATTGATACTTGCAGGTCCAGCACATTTATTGTCTGCAAGCTGATGGGGGAACAACGGTGAAGTTCAGACTGAATAATGCAGGTTGAAGAGATGCCTCTAGGTGTCAAGGGTGGCTAAGTCCTTGCACCTTCACCTTTTTAGATATATGTGACTCCAACGACTGGATTAATTCACAAAGCATAGGAAAGGATACTTAGTTCATTGTAGTGTGTGTACTGGAGGAGGTAGAAATGTTTATGCAAGGAGAATACACAGCAAGCACAGTGTCCACAGCAAACAACCTCTGACTCATATGGTTATTAGCTATCCTCTTTAACTTAAAATTTCCTCTTAGTTAAAGGGAGAACATTAGAAGTTTGGAGTTTGTGCATTCTTACATCCTTTAATGGGGTTTACAAAGAGATATGCTTAAACTGCCTATGGAGCATGGACTGCTTTTTATGCTAATTCAAACACTTGGTGGTGCTTTGGTTTTGTGCTTAGCCAGACTGAACTTTTAAGTGCAAGGAGAGAACTGCTGCTAGCAGTTCAATCTTCTGCTGTTTGCTGGCTGGCAGGATGATGGAGGGCTTGGGCAAGAGAAGGAAGCCTGATTTGTTGCCTTTCTTTTCAGCTTTGAGGAGCCCACGTGATTTGTAGCACATATCATGGTCACTTTTTATAAAGAGAAATCTTCTTTGGCAGTAAGATCAGAGGGGAATGGGGACTAACACATACAGATATGTTTCTTGTCTTGGAATTAAATTCTTTATGTGTGTGTATAAATATACGCACACACATAAAAGCAATGGTGTGGCGATGCCTCTGCAAGGAAAAGCAGGGAGGAATTCATCACTGTCTACAATACAGATCTCCACAGCTGAGCTAGTCACTCCATGCTTCCTCACAGTCAGTGGTGAAAAACAGGCACTTAGCAGAGCACAATTCATCTTATAATTTGAAATTAATCACGTTTTTAAAAGGCTGTTTCTCTCCATTGTCTGTAAAGGAGCATAGAGTAGCCTCTTCGGCTGCGGAGATCCATGTTGCGGAGGTGTAACGTGAACTGAGATGAATCCCACCTTTCCTGTCTGAGCTCTCCAGAGTATTTCACATACATTCACTGTATTGTATATTGCTTACAAACCTTGTTGTGTGACCTGAGTGTTCATTTGCCAAAAGCCAATGAGCGAACCTGATCTGAATCCAGCTGAGAATTGTGACAGATTTCTCCACATAACCACTTCAGTATTTATTACAGTAGGTAGTGCTTCCTTAAATGTAGTCTTCAGTCTAAGAGATCTTCAGTATTTGGAGACTTCTTTTTTGAATTAAGTTTGTTTATTGATCTAGATTATAACATGATGGCACAGACAGTAGTGTTATCACAATAAAGAGTGTCATGCTATGGTAGCACTAACACTTGCAGAAGGTGGGGTCTGTGCACCATGCTGAGCCGCATGCCTCCCAGGCAAGAGGAATGGCTGAGAAAAATGGTTTCATTGTACTGATACTTGTTTGCACACCCATGAGCCAGCTTGCCTTGGTTTCTTCCCAACTCTAGGGCCTGGCTGCCAGCAACCTGGTTTGGGTTCAGCTGATCTTTTGTTTATATTATATTTTAAACACTGTAGACCCAGAAGGTTAAAAAAAGCAAAGGAGAAAACAAATTTAATAGCAAGGATGAATAAGAGTTAAGTAGATTTTCTTTTGTATGTGGGATGTTCATAACCAAGTGCATTTGGTAAACCCGTGGCCTATATACCCCTACTACATCAGACTTGAGAGAAATCCTATTCATGTAGGCTGCTCGTCTTTCTCAGAAGAGGCGGCCTGTGGTCCAGGACACATAGCAGTAAGGAGTCCCACTGGCTTTTTTGAGTGACCTTAGATCTTGCAAATTCATCAGATAAATAATAAGCCATAATTCTGCCTATTCGATAGGAAAAAAATAATTTTCATTACAGTTTCAAAAAAGTTGACATTATATTTGTTTAGACTCAGCAGGAGAAAAGCGATCATGTGAAAATGACCTAGGGGTAAATCATCTGGGGGGCCCTGGTACAAGGGTGTAACAGTCGTCTTACTGAACAGATGCAGAATAAATGTGGTAGAAGATCTCAGGTGTACATGGGTGAAATAACTCTGCAAGTATTGGACCCAAACAGTCCTGGCATAACATAACTCTGCTTTCACAGTCAGTTGCTCTCAGAAGTTACAGGTTTTGTGCTCCTTGATAATATCTATGTCCCTTGCAGTAACAGGATTTTTCAGGCTGATGCACATGCCATGTCCCAAGTTGTATTCAAAGACCTTTCCAAGCAGTTTAGGATTTCCTAATATAGAAAGTGTGTTTGAAAAGTGGGCAGGAAATGAAAATGTTCTGTGGTCCAGAGTTCTCTGTTTTCAAACCTAATATTGTTTATACATATATAACATGCCAAATCTGGTCTCTGTCTACGAACTGAGAACTGTAAAGTTGCTATGATTTGTGTAGGGTAAATGCTTCCTGTTGGTATTTTAAAGAATGCAGAGGCAGGCTTAAAATAATGTACCAGCCCAAGAAGTTCTTTAAATAGCACAGGAAATATGATGAACTCTGAGTCCACCAGTGGCAACACAGGAAGAGGAAAGCCAGAGATCAGATAAGACTTTGGTAGCAGGAATGATGGTGGGATAATTTATTCCTCCAGAGGTTATCAAATGCTTGGCCCTGGTACAGGTAGATTCTCACTAATAAAGAGGAGATTCTACCATTATGAGTTATATTCTCCTAATTATGAAGCTGTTTCTGTGGTGAGAGTCAGAAACTACATTTACGTTGGTTTTGGTGGCTTACTGCATGCATATCTTTAATAGTACACTTCCAGAGAAATAAGCAGAAAGTGAACAGTGATTTGTAGAAAAGGGACAACATGGGAACATTGTTAGTCCTGCTATCTTGCTTGAACACATTGACAAAATAAAAGTTGGTAAAGAGATAATTCTGGCTACTTTTTAAAGAAATTTCCCTTATAAACTCAGAGCTTTGAGCTCCAATGTCCTTCAAATGCGGGACAGAAAAATTCTTGCTATCAAACACCGTGTTTAATTATACTTTTAATTATAGTCCTACAACTACAGCAGTACTCCACATTGCGGGGGGGAAGCCTTATTCTTATTGCTGATGAGTTGCTGCTGTTAACAATTACTGTAGAGTCCAGCTCCCTCCCCTTTGTCTGTTGATTTATGTGGGTGTTGCCTTACAGAATTAGCTGATAATCTCATTATAGCTAATCTAGTTTGCTCCTTCTACAAAACAATCTTGTCATGACTGGCAGAGATCCCTTTTCTTTCTATTTCTCTTTTCCCTTAGTTAATTCAGAGATATTCCCTAAGAAGCATGAGCTCTCAGACTGAATCCTTATCCTGTTTACTGGCCATAATTCCAGCCTCATCAAATTCAGCTCCCTGCCCTATCCCTGTCAATAAATATTTTCTTTGAGCCAAACAGCATACAAATGTTAGCTGTAGCTCTTTTATATTCAGTTCACATAATTGCAC
Source organism: Tetrax tetrax (assembly GCA_009806455.1). NCBI lineage: Eukaryota > Metazoa > Chordata > Aves > Otidiformes > Otididae > Tetrax > Tetrax tetrax. The sequence continues at coordinate 116,097 of WHYT01016104.1, forward strand.
TATTCTGAAGCAATTAAAGCTTCTCAAATGACATTTTGCGTTTACATTATCTTTTATGCCTTTAAAAGGTGGTCTCTCTTAGAAGGTTTCTTTATAGGCAAGAAACTAAAGAAGATTCAAAGCTACAATTGTCTACTTGGATACTAAGGTGCTTAATAAGGTAGATTCAGTTAATCCAGGATATTTCTAAAGCATAACTAATCATGAGTATATTTCTGGTAACCAGCAGCCCTTAATGAGGTTACTAAAAGCATGTAAATGTTGTTGAGGTGGATACAGGCACTAGGAGCATGCACACAGTAAACATAACTCTAAATAGCCGTTGTAAAGCAAGATGAGAACCATAACCACATCTACCTATTTAGTTTGTTATGTGCTCATTGTATTCAACAACAGCATACCTGACTTGATGAGGATTTGCACAGATATGCTTAATATTTTTTGTTTTCTTTATTTAGTACTTGTGAAAAGTGCCAAGGAAAATTAAAACTTTATGCTTATTTATATGACCTAGACAGTGAATAAACCCATTTCCTGAGTTTGTTTTAATCAGATAATCCTATTCTGAAGTGGTGAATTTTGAAAGTACTTCAGTACCCCCTATTTAGTACCATAGATTTTGGAGGTAAAGAAGGTTAACCAATTTTCTAATGATTCCTTTTATACAGTTCCAAAAGCTATAATATAGTTAGTTATGCTGTAATTCTTCATCATTAGTTGTCATAGAATTTCTACACTAGATGAGGCAAGAATTACCTAAAAAAGGAGAAAAAGAAAGCAATGCTTCATTTTGATTCAGCCCTGAAAAAGCAAATTAGCTTTTTGGGCACGTAACAAGAATTGTTCCACTCAAAAATCTTACCTTCAAACTTTTGGACCAAGAAGTATATAATAAGACTATTTACATTACTTATGTCTTAGTTATATTGTACACAAGAAAACAATTTCAGCATGGTTATAAAAGCTGCAGTTCAGTTATCTTCTAGTATCCAGTATCTCAAGACTGCCTGCCCTTAAATGCCAGAAAAGGCAATGAGTGTTGTTCGTTCCCTGTGATTATTTTGCATTCAGCAACACCCTGAGGCTTTGATCAGGATTCACTGAACAGACAATCCCCACCAGGAAAATTTTCATTCTGAATAGGAAAGATCATCCCATTGTGACAATGCAGAATTTCACTTGGAAAGAAGGGAAAAGATCTCAGCACAGCCTCTAAAGGCACAGCAACTAAATTTATGAGGACAATTAAGTGACTACACGTTAGGGCCCATATTTCAGTACCATGTTACCAATAACAACTTCAACAGCAGAGTCAGTTGCCATGTAGCTGTCTAGCTGCTTAAAAATCTCTGTGTTTGACTTTCTAATTTTAACATTTCTGAAGTTTCTGCTGTTAGGCGATAGACTTCTACCTGGGGCTTCACTAGGAAGTCAGACAGCAAGAAGATGTCCCTGCAAACTGAAGAATTTATTTTAAATTCCTACTACAAATTATTTAAAGAAGAAAGAATTTAAATTCAGTCCTGCCATCTCCCATTTAAGCACTCTGGTCACTGCCTTCTAAAGCAGATAATTTAGACTGGTAAATATTTTCATCTATTCAAGTTTTCCTATTTCTCATAAAATGCTGAAATACTGCTTGAAGCAGGGACAGAATTCCCAGTGCTCCAGAATAGTGTCCTAAGCATCAAGAGACAGAAACAGTTCTATTTTTCTTTCACAAAGACTATTTCAATAATTTATATGGAGAGGGATAGCTTCTACAGGAGAAATAGAAGAAATTAACCCCATTTGACATAAGAAAGATCTGCTCACAATTTTGAACCTGAAGAGATCCCAGGTCACAGTATGGATACTTTCATTATGGAGACTGTATTATTAATGGAGACCATTTTGTCATAAGAACAGCTGATCTGGGCATCAGTGGACCCAGCTGAGAAGCTGATGAGCAGAAACAGGAGGTATGCATACACAGACTCCTTCATCACATGATAGGAAAAACCCACTAAATGGTACCAGTGTAGGGGAAAGGGAGGCTGTGACCAACTCAGTAAATACACATCCTCTTATTGTTTCCTCTTGGTCAGCTCTAAGCAGCTCCAGTACTCCTGACTCGGGGTGTTGGTTTCTGGGCCTCCAGTTCTTAGGTTTCTTATAGCCAAAAGATGTTGGGTGTTCAACCAAAGCACGTTATTTCAGCCTAGATGAAAAAGGAGTTGCATGCTCTCAATGACGAGTGTTGTCATATTTACCGCCAGTGATTTTCTTAGAGATTAACAACTGTGGAAGCATGTAAAACTGAGTCCAGACCTGATTTTCATGCTAGTGTCCTGCTCTTTACAAGGTCTCTTTTCTCTACTCCTCTGTTGCCCTATGGAAATTATTCTGAAACCAGAGGGGCCAGATTTGCAATCAAGTATATCCTGTGATTGTATTAATGTATAATAATTTAGAACAAGAATCCATTAGAAATGCACCTATTAAAATGGCATAGGAAGTGCCTCAAGTACTTACTCATTTCAGAGTTTTCCTCAGTTTCACTGGTTTCTCCTCTTTAAAATCTGAGAGCTTTTGTAGTGCAGAATGTTAGCAGAGCATTCCCTGGGTACTTCAGGATGTTGGCGTGTGAGGTAAAGGCTTGTTCAGACAGCTGCTCTTCCGTCTGCTGACCCTCTTGCTAATGTCAGCCTGTTTACCTCATCTCTGTTTACTTTTACCTGTAGGAGTCTTGCAAAAGTGCACAGTTGGGCAGTTCAGGATAGAGCCATGGAAGCACTTGAATATCCTCTCCATTGGAGCCTGGGAGACAAACACATAGAGACATTCTCCATGTGCAACTTCAGGGTATAATGTGGTTCAGAATACTTAGTGGTCTTTAGGAGGACTTTGTAAAGTCTTCTATATCCCACAGAAACATTATCAGTTTTGAGATAATGACTCAACAGAGCATTTCAGAATAGAGGTATGTTTTAATTCTGTTCTCAATCCATTGTGTTCAACAAAGAAACTAAATATCCACTCAAATCAAAACTTGCTTATACAATTTTCTCTACAGACAGCCTGCTTTTTCTTCGGAGTGCTTTACTTCCTACTTCACTGTAGCTGTGATCCTGGCATCTCAACAGCAGGAAAGTATGGCCCTGAAGCTGTGCCCTAGTATTACAAACAACAGAATTTGAGATAAAAACAGTCTGAGGAGAAATTCCAAGTCACAGTTTACTTTTAATAGTTAAATTAAACTTGCAGTGCCAATACCACCCTGCAGATATGCATAGTCAGACATAGATATATAGACAGATATCCAGAGAAAGGGCATTCATATAATTTTTACTTAAAAGGACACATAGGGTTGGTTTTTTTTTTTTTGTTTTACAGGAATTCCCACAGACTTCTAGACGCGACATTGATGAGAGCATGCTGTCTCTTGCCTAAACAATTTCAATTGATTTTATTAAGAAAAAAAAGATAATATCTCTCTTTCTTATTCTGACATAATAAGTGCTGACAGAAAGAAAAAAAAAGCATAGAAGTATATCTTCTGTGAGACATCTCAAAGTCTCTGACAGCTGCATTCAGTGCTGTGTTTGGGCTGGAATTTTCAAAGGGGTGCAAGGACAAACCAGGATGAAGAGACAGATGAGGTATTCTACAAGCAGCTGGCACGAGCTGCACGGTCATCAGCCCTTTAAAGGTCAGACCAGTTATCCTCAGGGTACTCCTCTCTCTGACCTGGTAGTCTCCGCTGGGGACCACGCTAACCCCCCTGTGATTCTGGAAGAAACGGTCAGAGACTTATTACTCCAACTGGACTGCCACAAGTCCATGGGGCCGGATGAGATCCACCCGAGAGTGCTGGGGGAGCTGGCAGAGGTGATAGCCGAGTCGCTTTCCGTCATCTATCAGCGCTCCTTGTTGACTGGGGAGGTCCCGGAAGACTGGAGGCTTGCCAACATGACTCCCATTTACAAGAAAGGTTGTAAGGAGGATCTGGGGAACTACAGGCCTGTTAGCCTGACCTCGGTTACAGGGAAGGTTATGGAACAGATAGTCTTGAGGGAGATCATGCGGCATGTGCGGGATGGCCGGGGGATCAGGCCTAGCCAGCATGGGTTCGTGAAGGGCAGGTCCTGTTTGACCAACCTGATCTCCTTTTATGATCAAGTGACCCATCTGCTGGCTGAGGGAAAGGCTGTTGATGTGGTCTACCTAGACTTCAGCAAAGCCTTTGACACTGTCTCCCACGGTATTCTCCTGCAGAAGCTGGCAGCCCATGGCTTGGATGGGTACACTCTTGGCTGGGTAAGGAGCTGGCTGGAGGGCCGGGCTCAGAGAGTGGTGGTGAATGGAGTTAAATCCAGCTGGCTACCGGTCACAAGTGGTGTTCCCAGGGGTCGGTGCTGGGGCCTGTCCTCTTCAATATCTTTATTGATGATCTGGATGAGGGCATTGAGTGCACCCTCAGTAAGTTCGCAGATGACACCAAATTGGCTGGGAGTGTGGATCTGCCTGGGGGTAGCAAGACCCTGCAGAGGGATCTGGACAGGCTGGAGAGCTGGGCTGAAGCCAATGGGATGAGGTTCAACAAGACCAAATGCCGAGTCCTGCACTTCGGCCACAACAACCCCAGGCAGCGCTGTAGGCTTGGGGCGGAGTGGCTGGAGGACTGTGTGGAGGAAACGGACCTGGGGGTCCTGATTGATGCTCGGCTGA
>WHYT01016104.1:120826-139577 GCA_009806455.1 Tetrax tetrax
GTGGTGAGCTAGGGGTTGGCCTTTTCTCTCGTGTAGACAGTGATAGAACTAGAGGCAATGGTTTCAAGCTGCGCCAGGGGAGATTCAGGCTGACATTAGGAAATATTACTTCTCGGAAAGGGCAGTCAGGCACTGGAATGCACTGCCCAGGGAGGTGGTGGAGTCACCGACCATGGGGGTGTTCAAGAAACGTTTGGATGTTGTGTTGAGGGATATGATTTAGCTGAGAAGTATTGGTGATGATTGGACTGGATGATCTTTTAGGTCTTTTCCAATCATGATAATTCTGTGATTCTGTGATTCTGTGACATAAGTACTCGAATTCTGTGTCAGTTTGGGCCTTTGTTCTTTAGGTGCCTTTGAAGCTTAGACTTACTGTTTGCTGAAAGAAATACTCTTTGCTTTGTGGTAATGCTCACCAGACATAAAGGAACATTGTTAACCGGGCCAGGAGTACTCTATACTATAGTGCAGCAAATACAGAATGACATGAATGTGATAGGCTTGCTAATAAAGTTTATGAAATCCATGCTTTTTGACTCAGACAAGGCAATCAACAGTTTAATGGAAATAAACTTTATGGTGAGTGGTGCCATAGCCAAGGAAAGAGAGGTATCATTCTTAGGTGGTCCTTACAGGCTATACCAGGTGGAGGGAAAGATGTCCAAAGCTACTTCTGCTTCTTAGAAAGGAGTTTCACTGTTTACTGTAGCAGCAAATGTGCTGGAAGAAGGTCAAGGAGGGGGAAATTATGTCTCTCTATATGTCTGCTGATATATTATCAACCCATTGAGATGATACTCCCAACTTTTATAAGCTTTGAAGGCAAAACCAAGCAAACTGGCTGTACCTCAAACTAGTGGGATATCTAGTATATCAGGAATAAATAGATGTACTTCCAGCAAATAAATACCTAACAACATTAAACTTTAATTCTGTGATGATAACAATATAATCTTCAAGAATCTTGCAAAATGTGACACTAAAATAGTGGTGGATGGCTGCAATACCGAAGTAGAAAAGGAAGAGTGCAAGGCAGAAAGAAATAGGGATGTTTATCATGTACCAATTAACAATGACAAAATGAATTGTCACAGTTAAGGATACAGCACAGAAAGTTTCTTAATAAAAATGTTCTCAGGCATATCCATTCATCTACAGAGGTGGTTCCTAGTAATCAGACTGTGTATTGTGTCTCAAGATGCAAGCCAAAGATCAGAAGCATAAGAGCTAAGCATGGAGTGGTAACAGAAAACTAGCAAGAAGATTCAGTAGAGAACTTCGAGATATAACACAGCATCCTGGAGATATCTGAAAGATAGGCTGCAATAGGTAGCAATTACAAACAGACTTCAGGAGATTTGATGACAGACTGAACCAAAGAAGATAATCTAAAAGAATTCCAAGTATAAGGAACAAGGGATCATTGAACAGCTCATGGGTATGTAACTGGAGACAGACATGCAACACCGAGAATATAACTTCCAAGCTGATCTCATGCTAAGTATGATAAAGACAAAAAAAACCAACCCCTAAACGATTGTAAGATCAGACAGGGTTTGCAGGATTTGGTGGACCAAATGGAGCAAGAAGAAAATGTATATAATGTAGGAGTATTTTATGAAAGCTAAAACACATGGAGACATGAACATCAGCTCTGGGTCTGATAAAGGACAGAATGCAAGAATGCAGTTAAGGATAGAGGGAGAGAGGGAGCTCTTTAATGGCTTTCTTAGTATAGACATGTTATAGATAGCTGAGCTGTTTGTAGAAGGTAAATTTATAAGAGATTTAAGAGGCAGTCTGAATTCCCAGCAACAACAAGGAACAAAATGTTGGGAATTTTAGAACTGAATTATTGAAACTAGAGAGATGATGGAAAGGACTTTGTGGGGTGGTGGGATAAAATAGCTTAAAGACTATGCAAATGGATTTTTGTTGAACTGAAAATAGTTTCTCCAGCATTTTTTTTTAAAGTGTTGAAATAGACAGTAATAAGTATCACAAAACTTGCTGCTCATTACAATTTATAAGTTCCCATCTGTGACATTTTATATACCCATCCCATACACAGGAAAGATAACAGCTAAATAGCAATGTGGTTTCCGGAAAATAAGAGTAGGAGTGGACAGAAAGATTGACTCCTTCATATCTTCTCAACATGTCCTGGGAGTCATGGCACAATTAAATATTTGTTGGAGGGACTGAAATTAGATGATCTTTACCAGTCCTTCTGGTGTTACTAATAATTTTAGCGCCTACAGAAGAAAGAAAATATGATACAAAAGGTAATTGGAGTAGAAAGAAAAATGGGTCTTGAGATAAATAAAGATAAAACAAACTATTGGCTTTAATCTGACAAGAGGATTTCAGACAAGCTTCTTTAGCAGCTGATAACTGTAGCTACCAAAACTTTGATAGCTCAAGTACCCCAGAGCACTGACAATAGGAATATCAGTGAGAAAACTGATGTTAAGGCCAATCTGAGGAGGTAAATGGAGTAGGAATGTGTGTTCCTTTATTTTAAAATCAGAAGACCAGAGTTTGGGATATACCAGACCATTTTAATGTATTTTGTTTTACATAAAAGTAACACTTGGTCACTTACTAAAAAGACAGAGAAAGAAACTAAATAACTTCAGAAATAAAATACTGCTCAAGGCTATGTGATGAAGACTTAATAAGGAATGATGGGATGGGGTCAATAAAGAACATGAAAAATAATTTAATCCCCATAGATTCAGTGGGCAAAGTGTGTGGTCACAATGACATAAGACAGACCAAGAAGTATCTGAGGAAAGCCCTTCCACTGTTGCTTTAGCCTAGTCAATCAAAATGAAGTGAAGTGGAAACAGTAAGTTGAAACGATGTTCTTAATACAGGTGACCAACTATGCAACAACTGTGCCCAAACAGAAGGAGTTCCAGGCAGATTGAGGAGCCATGAGTCATTATGATCTCTAAAACCACGAAGGAGGGAAGGAAGCAAGTACTTGGGAATTAAATGGACCACCAGCAGAGACTTGTGCTTTGCCGGCGTAGCCACATGCAATAAGACACAGCCATATAAAAGACAAGTACGTGGTGACTGTGGTCTGCCAGATGGTGAGCAAACCAAATTGTAAGCCATATCACCATTTGCATCATTCCTGAGTTTACTCATCTACATTTCAAAATAAACAAAAGATGAACCTCATATTTTAAGAGGTACTGCTTGAGCTTGAACAGAAGCTTTCCTGAGTCCAAAAGGATGTGGGGAACGTCCAGCTGCTGCTGATGCCATTGCCTCTGAGGTGAAAGACAGCTGGGATACAGGTGCACACCATACTGCTGGGCTGGCCACACACAATGTTGAAAGTAATAACAAAAATTGAGATGTAGCTTAATGCTCATTTGTAATATGCTGCAGAAGCTGCACTAGGAGCTAATCTGCCTAGAATAATCAAGCAGGCTGTGGATTTCAAGACAGATTTAATGGCCATTATAAAACAAAAATCTTTCCCACTTATTTTCTGGAGACAATATTTTGCCTAAGTATTTGAAAGTGCACCCACTGCTGCACTGAAATACACAGTAGTGAATAATAACGCTCCCGGTTCTTGCATTTAAAACATTATCCCTGGAGCCAAATGATCCTTCTGTAGCAATTTGAAGGATAACATAAGCAGTTACATTGTAGTTTTCCTAGTACAACAAGGCCACATTCCTGAAATCAGGCCAAGTAGTTGGTTATTTTTCCTTGAAGAGCATGTCTAAGTTGTGGATGCTTATGCTTGAGGATGCTTCCCAATGTATCCAAAGCAGGTCTGCCTGAACTGTCCTTGTCCACTCTGATGTAGCTGACCACCACCAATTACCAAACTCTTTATTCTGTGTGATTTCATGGAACCATGAAGAAAGCATCACCTTTGGGCTTGGAAATAGAGGGAAGGCTATTTCCTTCCTCTAGGTTATTTTATAATAATTATTTTTAACTACCAGTTATCTTCTAAGTTCTGCCTGCAACTGAAAACAGAAATAAAAGATACGCTAATGCCTTCTGGGAAGAGTCGGTGGCACAGATAAATTATTTTACAAATATCTTCCAGATTTGAAGACAGAGTACAGCAAATGTGACCATACAAGATGAACTGAATTTGAAGTTAAATCTATATTTTAAGAATACAAAAACAGCCCAGGGTGAGTCACTGGAGAGGCAAAAGTAACCACAAAGTTTGTGCACAGTCTATACAGTGAGCTTGACATGGTTTCCAAAACCTTTAATTTCTGTTGGTTTAGGAGAACTAAACACATCCCTTAAACAAAATGTTGGGGTTTTTTTGCAAAGTTTATGCTTTGCAAAAATGAAAAAGTTACTGAAGACATTAACTCTTCAGTGCTGTAATCATAACAAATGTGGGAAGGATATGTATGTACTACTGAAAAGCTGGCACACAGGTCACCCTGGAAATGCGTATGTGAACTATGCCTGGCCCACCAAGTATTAGTTGAAGAGAAGGAATATTTTTCAGCTTTTATAGTTCAGAGCATCTTGTCTGGATGTATTTCAAGACACAGTATGATGAAGGAAATACGGTTTTATTAATTTCATAAAAATTGGGTGCCTCATTTCTGCCAGACAATGCTGAGCTCTAGTGTGGCCACAGTGTTATCTTCAAGAAATCAGTAAAATTTCTCTCTGTGCAACATTTCTCACCTACAGAGAAGACATCATGCCTACTTTGCTGGTACTTATCAAAATTAATGAATCCATGTTACTGAAGAAAAATCTCTGGCCTCACAGTCCAGCAGCTTATCCAAAGCCCACTGAATTCAAAACGGAGCTTTTCCATTATGAGGATTTTAACAAAGCCTTTAGTACTAAGCAAAATCCTGAAGAGAACTGTTGCTATTCTTAAAGACATATTCTATCAGTATCAATGTGATGTCAATGCAAAGCTTTTTATTGCCTTCCACGGAAAGAGACTGGAGAGAAAGCCATCATAAACCTAAAATATTTTCTGAGTTACTCTGCATGAAATGAAGAAAACAAAAAAACCTATCATTATAGTCCCATGAAAAAATAAAATAGCATTTAAGCTGATTTTGCTTTACATGTAATATGAACAGAAGTTTGTGATGATGACAGCAATGAAAGTGAATAAACAGTGTCATAAAAAATCTGGTGCCCCTAAAACCTCAGTGGAAATTCCCATCACATTCTCACATATTTGCTGGAGCTATGAGTGTGCTATCCCCTTTCCTCACAAGGGGAACGAAAATCTTTCACAGATATTACTTTGTAAGTGGAAAGCCTGTATAAATATTTCTCAAAAACTCACCAACACAGTCTGAACTGAAATTTATGTTTCAGCCTATTTTATGCAGGCTATTCAGAATACCATAGGTACTGAAAAGTATAATTGCTTCTCTCTCTTGGGTAGACTGAAAAAGAAATAGTTACCTAAAGCGTCCTACACGTTTGGCTCAAGGAAACTGCATACACAAGGCAGGTAATTCCATAAGCAGTGTGTGTGACAGGGGCAATCGGTGTCTGTTTCACCCCTTCTGTGAAAGCCAGGTCACTCTGTAGAAAGAGTTGAAATCTCATCAAGCAGGAAAAAGACAGCAGGAGGCTGAATCCTTAATGCGGTAACTAAGGCACTTTTGTGAACTAATGGAAACCTGGGTTCAGGTCCTGCTTAAAGGGGTATTTATGTGAAACAGCAACTGGATTCAGTGCATACACAGTCCTTGGAGTAGGGGTTAGAATTTACATCTCCCCTTCTCTTGAAAGGTACCCAACTTAATGCATTTAAAATACCATTCTCATAATTTCCCCCCATTTTAGTAGGAATACAGACAAATCTCTGTCGTTCATGTTTTGTATTGGCTATCTTTAGGCATCTTTTGCAATAAGAACATTGACCTACGGCGGTTCCTTGCACTCTGAGCTCAAAGAATCAGTTATGAAAGGCAAATGCTCAAGGGCAAGACAATGTGTGACTTTGAAGTGCCTAAGAAAGAAGCAGATATTGGAAGCCAGGCTTTCCAAAAACTCCTTCAAAGCCTTTTCTAGCCTCAGGTCTGTTTATGTCAGTAGGCATGGGAAAATAGCTCACAGCATCTGGAATAGAGTAATTTCCTGCGAACTAATATTTAGAATTATAAACCTGCACTCATGTAATGTTACTACATGTATGACCCTCTTGCTTATAAAGTACTGTGTGTTAAGGATAAGACTGACAGAAAATTATACAGATGCTGTTTAGAGTACAGGAGGAAATATGCTGAAATAGGTCATTATTTGGCTATTATCTATGTAATGCAGGGGCCAAAAAATGTTGAAAACAGATTATTTCTCCCTGCGTATATTGAGGAAGAAAAGGTTACCCAGGGTTTTCTATGCATTTGGCTCAAGGATGCTGCAATATCAGAACATGTGATTTGCTAGGGAAATCCTATGTGACTCTTCTACAGCAGCTAACCAAGTAAACAAGAAGTGAGCTGGAACTTTCTGTACAAGGACTTTTACTGGAATCGTTCAGAAATTGGGCTTCCTCGGGACGTTCCCTCTGTGTTAGATCTGTTGCTGTAGGCATCATCTCTCAAACAAACGAACTTTGAACAACTTAAGATTTTGGACTTCAGAAAAGGTTTTTCACCCCTTTAGAAGTTCAGGGTCATGTCATTATAGTGATTTCTATGTGAATTGATATGCTTTTACAAAATATGCTCTACACTTTTGTCTATTTTTTAAAGCAAAGAAATTGCAGAAGCATAATTTAATAAACATTTGAGCACAACAATCTTGCTGATAACCTTCATGTATAATATGAGAATCTTTCTAAGATGATAGTTCATCTTTTTGCGTATCTCCACATATGGCTTTTCAGACATTCAAGCTGGCATCTGTCTGTGTCATTAAATCTAAAATGATTCAAAACTTCCTATCTTATTCTAAGCCTTAATCTATGAAAACCACCAGTGGAATTATTTTATTGACTCCAATGAAAAGCATATGGGCATCACTGAACACTGAAAGCTCAAGTCTATTGTGATCGAATTATGACTTTCAGGAGAAGTCAATGATGAAGTGTTCTAAAAAAATTCACAAGCAGAAGATATGAAGAGTATGATTATTGCTGAAAAAGTTTTAACTGACCAAAGCACCTCAGCTCGCTGTTATAAATTATTTTTAGCCCTCATTCTGAACAGACATTTCAGAGGTACATCAAGATCTGCATGGTTTCTGTAAAAGAATATGGACATTAAATTGTTTAAAATTACATTTCTTCTATTCTAATATGAAAGTGGTTGTATTCAGAAGGTGGTGACGGGGGCATTCGGGTGTATTTGCCCCTCTTTTGTTCCCTATCTGTTTCTTCTCACTTGGTTTTCTTGTGCAAGCATTTCCACATTATTTCAGAGGGAGGATTTCAACTCAGTTGGTTTGTGCTTGCAGAAACAAACATGAACAGTGCCCCTCACCTGTAAAATTTATCTCCTTGTATTTACTTTGACTATGGCTGTTGGGCTATGCTCAGTGATAAAAACACAGCACTATTTTATGCCAAAATTTGGGAACCACCAGGTTTGCAAAGCCCTGTCCATTGCCCTCAGAGTAATCCTCCAACTTTCCACCTTAACCACTAGAGCTCCGTGCTTTCCATTACTTTACAATACAGAAATCGCCTGTGAAAATTATTTCTCATGTCATATACATTGGCACTTCTAAATTCTTTGACTGAAAAGTAAAAAAAAAAAACCAAATCTCTTCAAATCTGCATACTTATACAAGACTTATTTATAGATGAAGACTGGACACTGTGTATTTAAGTTTTCAGGTTGGTTGCCTACTCTTCAACAACACTGGGAAGGTAAAAATTTATGGAAGATATTCCCTTGATAGAGTTAATTGTTGCCTCTCTTTCTGAGTTTTGTAAAACCAAACTGAATAATTTTATAATAAAGCAAAAGAATACAGAAAATGTACCAGCCTGAAACTGAAGGAAAGCTAACTTTTGTAATTAAAGGAACCTGTGCAACTTAGACAGTGATTGCACAGAGAATGGTCAGCAATTAATACTAATGTATTAAGATTATCCAGGAGCTGCCCAATGTTGTTTCTCTTTTGTCTAAAAAAAAAGAGGATTTCATGCATAAAATCCTTCCTCGAGGAAAAGCAAAATATGTTGATTTTGAAACTTGTAAAGATTATTCAGTGTTGCATTAATTTCAAAAGTAAAATTGCAAAATCACAAATTATGTCTTAATTACACTTGTTTGCAAGAGCAAACATTAACACACATCTTTTAAACATCATTAATTGGCTTTTAGGAATAAAATTATGGGGGAAGAATGAGTCATAGTGGTAAAGTATCAATCTTTCTAACGATAATGTCACTAAAGTCATCCTCTCTGCTCCATTCATCTTTTTTCAGGAGCAGCTTTGTGAGGGCATAGGTCATATGGTAGAGAGTTCAATTCTTTTCTCACTAAAACTTACGGCAAAGGTCTGCATAGACTTGATCTGCTCCTGCATACATCACAGACAAGGGATTCACACTCACTTTGACTAGCCAGGTTTGATATTAAACATTCATGATAATAAATATGGAGCTGTTTTATGTCCCTTAATAAAATTTAACAGTTCCATAGCTTTATCTTTCCAAACTGCTGGAAGCTGCAAATGACTAGCTGAACAGAAAGATAACCTTTCCTCCCTAATCTTTAGATCCCTATGCCTCCCATTTGTTTCCAGTACAGAGATTTCCTGTGAAAGTTATTTCTCTGTACAGCACTGCAATTAGAGGAGAAAATTTAAGGCATCTCTGGGAGGCTATTTAGTGGGTTGGTTCTGCAGCTTGTGGTTTATCTCAAAAGCCAGGAGTAGCATCACATTTGGTCAGTGATTGCTGCAGTATGAAATGAGGGCTAGCTCTCTGGAAATTTCTATGACACCTGGGGCCACAGAGGGTAGCCCTCTGTAAGAAAATGCAGGAGTAGCCCTTTAACCAGCTTCAGAATAATAAAATTAAAGAGCAATACAAGGGGGAAGGAAGAACAAAAAGGAAAAAACCAACAAAAACAAGGAGAGAGACAAAAGCAAAAGCATTTGCAGAGCTGTAGGAAGACATTTTTTGGTGTTTGAGGCAACACTATCCCTCAGATTTTCTCTTCTTAAACTGAAATGCTTGTTTCTGGGTTGATCTGAGACTGTACTGACTTGTTTCCATTTGAAGCAGACTTTATTCTTGTTCTTCCTCTTACCACCTGTGGCAACCCATCCCACAGGTGAGCAGGTACAAATTCTCCCCAAAGGTACACTCCCTGTTTCTGGAGCCAGAGCCAGCTGCACTACCAGGACAGACTTCACATCCATGTGCAATAATAACAGCCAGCCTGCAGTCTCTCGGGCAACTGATACTTGCAGGGGGAAAAAAAAAAAAAAAAAGCAATTATTTTTGCAACCACTGTCATTTGTGGAGCATATAAGCTTGTCTCCTAGTTCTGGAGTCTCACCCTGGAGTTGCAGGCATGGAGGCAGTGAGGTGCCTGCTTTGGTATCACTGCAGGACAGCGTTGCTTTGTACTCCCAGCTCAAAACAGGATAATCAGCCCTTACCTCCTCATAGTCACCTTTCCTCACTGCTGCTGGGTTTGGGTTGGTACATACCAAAGGCTACTGTAGCTCTTGCCTCCTCCAGATGTGGAAAATTTGGGGAAAGTTTTTACCACTTGGACCGTCAAGAAAAACCTGTTACTGACACAGCTTGTGTTAAACTGCAGGAGTGGAAACTTCAACAAGTCTTTCTGTGGGGGCTCTCTTGTGTGGGTTTCTCTGTGGGAGGAATCAGGCCATTCTGGAATAGCTCAACACAGAGTTGTGTTCCTCTGAAGTCCAGGAGAGTGGTAGGATTGCACAAGATTGGCCAAGGTTGCAGCCTGTAATAAGGGACAGGGTGAATCATAGTGTGACTGTCATGGGTAAATAGAAGATCCTCAGCAAGCCTAACTGTTCTTTGGAAAAATAAATGGCTTCTGCACCTGAATACACAAAAATTGCATGCCCTGGAGTGAAGACCAGAAGTTTACACTTCCCTCTCCCTACCCAGGCACTACTGTTTGCACCTTCCCTTCTGCTCCAACCTTTTCTCCCTCCGTAGCTTCACTTTTGTTTTTTAAGGATGTCCATGCTTCAAAAGCAGAGTGGACAGTGCCCTCTAGCCTAATGAGGTGGTCAGAGCACCTATGGACATGGGAAGCATCCTTTGGAGCGCCCTTGGCCACTGCACCCAAGCTCTTCCACTTCCCAAACAAGCCGTTAACCACATCTGTAGTTGGAGGTGATGTTTTCACTGACATACATACGGTGGTATCTGTTTTTTCCCTCGTGACTTCAGAGGGAGAAGATTCTCTGGTGTTTAAATCCAAGAAAGTTTCAGGCCACAAAAGCCAGCTGGGGAGGCCTGAGGATTGTTGGGTAGGTAGCACAAGATGCAACACAAAAGATTGATGTTAGTGCCATCATCTCTAAAGCCAGGAGAGACTCCATATAAATGTGACTTCACACAGTGTGTATATTCTACATTTTAAAGGTCAAGACTTTCAGAGAGTCTTCCTTGGCATCAGTCTTGCTAATTATAGGCATGAAAAGGAAGACTACATGTAAGGCCAGGGGTCTGGAACAAGGTATGATGGAATTGCTGCCTGTTGGTGCAAAAGAGGGAAGACAACAAAACCTCACCTTACAGAGTTGCGTAGGAAACCAAAAATGAGAAAATAAATGAGACAATAGGAATTTCCTTTTGGCTAGAACAAGTGCCCTGTGCTCAGCAGGTTGTTTCCTGTGAAACTGCTCCCCTGTTCACTAGGTGCCTGTAAGGATTTGTAATTATGTATTTTAGGTTCAGCAAAGAGTGTGTCTGAGCTTTGATTTTTTTCAGTTCTCAATTTTCCTTTAAATGAAGGAGAACTAGCAGCCTAACCAAAGTATGAGGAGCATTAAAATGCTGAGTGTTGCAGCGCCCAAAACGCAGGCATATTCAGCTCCTCACTGCATTCCACAGCAGCACTGGGCATAAAACAAGAAAGAGGTACAGGCTGAAGAGGCATTCAGTACTTGGAGCGTGCAACAGCCGGCATGCCAAAACCAAACACCTTTATGGGGCTTCACTGAAGTACTTCTAAAATTGGAATTAGGAGCCTAATAAAAGCTTCTTGGATGTATGTTTTTCTGAAAGCCAGGTACTCCTCCCAGGCAAGGGTTCCAGTGGGTACCCAAATGACTTGGTTATAGAGGTTTGTGAAGGATGAGCATTGTTCTTGTGCTGAGATGCAGGCTCACAAAGAGCAGAGTCCGGATGACCTTTGCAATTAGGGGCACAGCTCTGCTCCCTCAACTGTCACTATGTTGCTTCAGACAATGGATAAAAGGTAAGTCCCCTGTTTTCCTCAGGCTCCTACTGTCAGTTCATCCTGGCTATTGCGAGTGTGCCTGGGTCACTGGCCATGCCTGTAATACTCCAGTCTAGTGGCTAAGGCACAGAGCAGAAGGTTGAACTCACCGCCTCTCCTGGACTAAGGACAGCCTAGGGCCCAGGACTGTGGTTTGACACGCGGCAGGAGTGCCTCTGCAACCTCTGCCCTTGGCTGTTTATTCCTACCTCCTACCAGCCTTCCAGTGGCTTGATGTTTGTGTTCAGTGGAATTCATAGCAGGGGAGCTATTCTGTTAAAAATACTTTGAGGAGAGGTTAATTTAGAAAAAAAGAAAGGAATAGTTTCATTGATCTGTCTTACTGTGCGGATGCGTGCAAAGATTTATACTAACACAATGCAGTAGAGGACCGTAGAAGAAGCAACGGAATGGATGCTTAGGTTTGTATTGCTGGCAGAAAAAGTACCTGCCAAATCCCAGTGTAGGCCAATACATACCTTAACGCAGGCCATACTTCATGTACTCACAGTATGTGTCTCAAGAACATGCTTTGCAGTCTCCCTGGTGAGCTACGCGTCAGAGCAGGGAGCACTGCACGAAGCCAACGCTGAATGTGAATCAGTTTCAGCTCAGTGCTGACAAATGGGGTTCTATGACACAGGGATGGTTGTTACCTGCATCTCAGGTGACCCAAGTGGGGAAGGAAGTTGCCTAGACATCCAGTTTGGCAAAGATGAGGAACAAGACAGAGCATGCTGAGTCGCATGGTTTTCAGAACGTATGTACATTTCTGGTGTCTCCAGTGCTGTCCACACATGTTCTAAGAAGTGTTTTACATAAAATAGTTTTCTGCCTGAAGAAGCTTAATCTTACAGTCCTAATACTACAACAAATAATTCCCTGGGTGGGCAGGTCTTTTGGCTCTACTAGGGATTTGCAGAGGCAGATTGAATTTGCCATCAATCTGCAAACTAGTGAAAGCAAAGGTGCTTGTTACACCAGAAGGGAGGATGTGAGGATGTACGCAGATATGTAATTAAGTGGGTGCTAGGTTAGGATTGTACGTCATTGGTAGAAATGTTTCTATATAAAAATAAAAACACAAGAGAGGACAAAAATAGGTCCACCTTGATGGAAACTTCTGAAAAGGACACAAAATTTGCTGCAATATTTAACCTAATGCAAACAATCGCCTGCTTTTATGAAAACGTCTTTCAGCCTGACTTGACTTTCAAATCAGCTGGGATTATCTTCTTTACTAGAGTTAGAATTTCTGTTTGTGTACAAATACAGACCTTTTATTAGCCTGCAAGAGAACTGTGGTTAACCAGGATAACTAAGACATACCAAACAATAATATTTCTAGAGTCAGGCCCAGAAAGGATAAAGTTGCTTCTAATAAATGGATTTTGCCATTGTGTCCTCCAAGGCTACACCTTAAGGTATCTTATTTGCACATTATTTAATACTATAATATCCCAAGCTCTGAGGCATTGTGTTAAGCACTATTGAAACCCACATCTGAAAAATGACATGGAAAGACTGATAGGAGGAATGCCATGAACCATGGCATTGTTAGGAACTTCGTATGTTCCTAAAAAACATTCGTTATATATCTCCACCTTCTCTCTGGCTGAACTGTCTTTGTCTTGCTACTTTTATGCTGATGCATAGAAGTTTGGTTCCAAACAGTGAGTGGGCTTACAGCTCAGTCCAAGGATAGTATAGAAGGCATATTTCTTTTCCTGGATATGGTTCAGCGAGAGGAAAGGGTGTTGCTGCCTGGAAACTTTGTGCAGGGAGAATTTTGAAAATTCTAGCCACTTATTCAGGATTCACTGAAGCTGGCAGCTCAGCTGAATTATGTGAATTCTGGTCGGGTGGCTCCTGTGGATGCAGAGATCAGCTCTGGAGTGCATGTAAAGTTCATAACAGCTTAGGGTGCTTCAAATTCATCCGACATTCATTAGACATGTTCAGGCCACGGACTGAAGCACAGAAAATCTGAAGCATCAACTTACTAAGCTTTGTAGTACAGCGGACATTTCTTTGTGGGATCTCATAGAAATAGAGAAAGCATGGCAATATCTAGCTGACAGATTGGTGAGCAGAAAGGTGTGACTGATGGGAATGGCACTCCATTTGAAATGGAGCAAACACCACAGTGACAAGAATTGCTAAATAAGGAGCATAGTTGAAAGTTGCACAGAATAAGGGAGTATGTTTGAGCACGATACACTGATATTTGGGAGCCAACAGAGGGCCTTGCAATAGTAAGAGTATACAAATATCTGAGATGTTCTCAGTATCTTTTATTTGCAAATTTCCATGCTTCTCTGGCTATTACAAATCTCAATTAGCTTCTGACTCTCATAAATCCCCTTTTCATGATGTAATTAGGCCCTTCCACTACTGCGCCTCTTCAATTTAATATCCATAAATCAGACTTAGCTTTAGGACTGGTTCCACCAACCCTTCCACAGTTAGTAAGATTGTTACTGTTTGTTGGTGTTTCTTCAGAAATTAATATTTAGCTTCATTTCTTTCCAAGAACTATGGTGTATCTTATTTCACTGACCTTTCATGCTACTGTATGGGACTCAGCAATGGGATGCATCCAACAGGATGATTAAGCATGTGCTGAACTTTACACTGCCAGTATAATCAACTGCAGGGTGGCACAAATGCCTAGACTGAGAAGCAGGTCTGCAACTGTTAATCAGTTTACAGCACATAGGTTGTTTTAGCAGAGGAACTTCAGCAGCAGATCCCTTCTCAGGCATTAGTTCACTGTAGCCACTGTAGACATTTGTAACTGAATTATTAAGACTCATCTGAATGAGGTACAAATGGAAATGCCTTCATGTGGAAACATTAGAAGATGCACTAGAGCAGAAGTGGAAAGAATGAGCATTAAGGGACATGATGAACATGAACAACAGCAGTCAAATCAAGGAACCGTGAGGAGTGTGTTGTTTACATCAAGACCACAAGACAAGATCAAAAGTTCAGTCCCCTTGCTCTGATAAAGCCATAGCACAGGCAACTCGTCACTCACAAAACCATGCTCTGATAACATGGGCTCAGATAACATCTTCCCAACAGGAAGACAAACAGTAGCCATAAAGATAGCACAATAAGGGAATAAGGCAATGGGCAGAAACCTTTCCAATGGTTCCTAGAGGATAAGGCAAGCAAGGGTCTGAGGCAAAATTATGGCATAACAACTGCTTGACTCAGGAAGATATAAAAGATCTGTTCGAAAAAATTGTATGTTTTTGCCAGTCAAGACTCCCCAATATACTTAGTGAGGACTCAGCAGTTGGTGCCCCTTGTCCTCTGTCCTATACACAAATGACCCTGATCAGACCACTTGGACACAAAGATCTTGACACTTGTCAGTGTGTGGCAATGAGACCCACCTGCTAGTGTCTCTGTACTGCATGGGAGAAGCTTTACTGTCACTGCTGACCTTAATGATCTTGTTACTGGTAGTGAACCCAGTAGTTCCACACCATGTATTTTTCAGGCATCTGTAGAATTTTTTTCCAGTGAAACGAATGCAAGTGCCTTCAATTTAATTGTTTTTGGCAAGCAGTGTTTTTCTTTCCATTTCTTTTTAAATTCATGGCACTGTCTAAGTAAGTGCATGTCAGTAGATCAAAGTCCTTCACTGCTTCTCCCTGCAAACACAAAAACCACAATAGACCATATGGTTTTCCTGCAGACAGGGGAGACTAGAGAATTTTTTGAAGCCCTTTAGCAATATATTGCCAACATGTCACCAGGTTTACAGCCATAGGTCCCTGATGATGAAGAAAATTCCCTGTATTTGAAAAAAATATTAATTACAAAGAATTTATTTCTCTGGGGTCACTGTACTCATTTCCAAGAATAGCTCTGTGCCAGCTTGACAACACAGGGATGCTTCCACTGAGACCTCATAGGAAAGAGCTGTTGTTTTGTGACTGCACCAAAACACATGAACTATCCACAGTACTTGAGGTTATTCTTGGCGTGAACAGAGGCTACTCCTGCTCTTATCACAGCCAGTGTGAGTTTTGTTATTGGCTTTCCTGAATACATTCAGTCAGACCCAAATTTGCTTTGTTGGTTGTATTATATAATCATTTTTTAAAGAAAATGGGAATAGATTCCCCATAAAAAGAATCACGGGCAGACCTTTGCTGGCAATACTAAGTATCTACAATCTCTAGTGTTTGTAAATGCTGGTAGAAGTGCTAGCTCTCACACTTCTGGTTAAACTGCATGGTTTGTAAAATATATCCACAACTTCTCAGCAAAGGAAGTTCTTTAATATTCTTTATTGGCTGAAGGAAAGTGGGTGCCAAATACAACTGTGAAATGAGAAACAATGCACAAAGGAAAAGTTCCAGAACATCAACACATCCGTTCCTTTTCTCTGCCATAAATAACCAACACACCCTTAAATACAAGACTAAATGGCTCCAGGAAACTCTTATTAATGAAAATGTCCTATCTGGGCTTCTCACTTTCATTTGGAATTTACATGCCCCAAGAATTTTTTTCTGACCTTGACAGCAGATAAGTTGTTCTCTAAGTAATACTAAGCACTGAGATAAACTAAGGTAAGCTAAAACTAGCTTACTATCCCGAAAGACTTAAATCTTCCTTTCTCACTGTCCAAAATACTAAAGTTGAAAGGCACAGCCCTTTCAACTGTCCTTTTCCTGCTGTTAAAATCAATCACAAAATCCTACACTGAGTATATAAAGGCACGGTGTGTGTTCCAGTATCTGTCCTTCAGTTTTCTGGAAACCAGCGATAAGGCAGGAAACAAAATAAATGGCTTGCATATATGTACTAGATGCAAGTAAGTTTCATTATAAAATGCAGCAGCTATGATATTTTACAGGGAAGGCCTCATGATGAGGCAGGATGCATAGACACCATATTTTCTGCAAATCAGAAGTAGCAGGGTAATTAGAATAGTCATTTGTCTAGGGGATATTTATATTAAAATTAGCATTTCACTGTACAAAAAAGGGATGACTGAAACCAACCATCTGTACTTTTATTACTTTGAAATTGGTACTATATAAACTCGTCTTAAATAGCATCAAATCTAGAAAGTGTCTTAACTTCCAACTGAGTCATTAAAAACTGAGTCATTAATACAATATCAAAACCTCAAAATAACTTCAGGAACTACCCCTACCTCTGATTTCTCCTGGCAGCTTCTTCTAATTTCACAATCACATTTTTTCCGCTTTAAAAAATAAAACAACCAACCACCTCTTTCCCCAGTTCCTGTATGGAATGTCTGTGAATTACAGGGAAGCTGCCTCGCTAATTAAAAAGTGAAAATAGTAAAAATTACTATTGCTTGATTTCATCATATAGAAAATGAGGCAGATCTTCTGCAATTAGTTATGGTATGCATGGTACCATGTACATAGTACAGGGCTTTCTGATGAGTGAGATGCCCGTGAGCCTTTATTAAAGGTGAAATAACATGAGCTGCAGAAAAGAAGGGTGGTATAATTTGATTTAACATTTTCAATGCCTTTGAAGGACAGTTCTTGTGTCACTTTCATGGATGGAAACCTGAATTTGTGGGTCTGTCACCCATGGCACAGGTGCAAGCTGCATCTTTCTGAGCCTTGGATGCAGACTCTAAGGAGGACACCAGGCTCCAATTAATGAGGTCTGGAAACAGAGAAAGGCAAAAGCGGTCCTCCTGTGGTTGGGTCATGAACAATGAAATGTCCACCTTCTCCCCAGGCCTTCTGGTGGTATGGATATTCCCATTTTCATTATGATTTGGTTGTTCTTGCATGGCAAGAGGGCAGGAGGGCTTTTAGGCTAGAAAGGGAAGAGGTAACTAAATGGAAAAATGGTCTAAGGCAGCTGACGTACTAAACCTCTGGCGTGAAGCCAAGATCACAGAATTAGCCATCTAGCAGACCTTCCCAGTGGGGAGAGATTTGGAACTGTGAAGAGCTGACTGCTGTGTTGGAAAGATACCTGCTTAAACCTACTGGATAGAAGATCCCTAAGAGAACTCTGTTAATGCTTGTCCATCCTTGGAGTTATGAATGTTTCAATGTGCATCAGGAGAAGACATAATCTTCTGTTTGGGATTCACAGTCTAAGCATTCTCTCCAAATGCTGTTTAAAAAATCCCCTTCTTTCCCAAGAATGGTATGTGGAGACTCAATCCTTCCTCTTGAGAAGGTGACATAGGTCAACGGATAGACAACTGTCTCAGGATACAAGGCCTGAAGTCAAGCATGCTCTTGAGCTAGAAGAGATCTGAACTTATGTTCTGCTGGATGACCTAACCACAAGGATCATGTGTCTCTTGCTGGGCTACTGAACCTTCAATCCTCTTTGCACCAGCAAAAACGCTGCAAAGGGGAGGAAATGGTGGAAGATTTCTTCTCTACAAAACAGCCTGTATTCACTTACCCTGAGCATGGAATGTGCAGGGTGGCAGGAGTCTCTGGCTTTGGGGACCTGAAATCATCTGCTTGGCCAAGATGTGACACAACCGTGGCTCAGGACCTCCATACAAGTATTTGCCGTTTTTTAGCATCTAGGTTCTGAGGAAAAAAAATATCTACAGCAGCTTGGAAAACCTCTGTAGGAAAACGTAGGCAGAAAAATGCGAGGAAAAGTGAGCAGTTAGTTTTTCTCCCTGTCCTGCTGTGGTTTACTGGGGAACAAGAGAGGAGCCACAAGCTTGCAGACTCTTCTGATTTTATGGGCCTCATGGTATATATTTTTTTTAATTGTCTGTCTCTTGAGACTGTGGGGTTGTGAGGATTTCGAGTTTAATTTAAAAGAGAGGCTGGCATGTAGCTGTTGTGGCTTCAAAGAAATGTTGGAGGTCAAGTCCCAGGCCTCAAAAAACTAGAAGCAAATAGACTAAAGGAGTTGAGAATCCCCTGGGTCTGGAGGGCCAGGCCCACCACTCCAAACCCCGGAGGGCTGGCAGCGCTGACGAGACTGAAGATAGGTTTCTAAGAAGGATATTCGACCTCGTCACGGAGAGGACCTGCCGTGCTCGGCGCGGCTCGGTGACCTCACCCGCTCCCGCAGCACGCTGCCACCGCCCGCTGGGGACCCGGCCAAGCCGCCGGCCAGGGCAGCGTCTCAAACTGCTCCGGTCCCGGCTGCGCCACGGCCACGCAACCCGAGGCGGGAGCCGGCCAGAAATCCCGCAGCTGAAAGCCACGGCCCCGTCCAGCCAGGGCTGCCGCCCGGTGCGGGCCCAGCCCGGTGCGGGCCCAGCGGCGGTGCTCGGCGGGGCCGGGCCGTCCTGGGAGGTGGCGGTGCCCCGGGGG
>WHYT01016104.1:139597-196631 GCA_009806455.1 Tetrax tetrax
CGGGAGGGGAATCTGTGTCCCTTTCTGCGGCTGGGGAGCATCCAGACGGGCTGCGCACCTCGCAGCGCACTGGTTGTGCGGGGACGCCGGCGCCGGTGGCAGCTTTGCTGTGTCTGCTTTGAGTGACTGAATTTCTAACATCTTCAGAGACTGCCTTCGAAAAAGGTCTCTCTGAGTCTCCGAGGTAGTTCTGGAAAGAGTGCCGTTCCCTTGTTAAAATTCGACGTGTGTAAGTAAATTCGAGCTAGGCAGAGTGCGCTGGCATGCTGTGTGTTGCTTTGGTAGGAACGGGTGATCTGTGTACTTGGTTTGTTTTTTAACTGTAATCGGTGGGAGATGCCTGGGAACTTTGCTGTCGGGAGCAAAACTATAGGTAGATATATAACCATCGAGGCTGTGAGCTGTTGCGTAGGAGTTATCGCTTTGATTCTTTTCCACAGACTTTCGGACTTAAGATCTCCATTGCAAAAATAGACAGATATTCATATTCCATAATCAAGCTGGCCATGTGCTGTCAAATTCCCCTCAGGGAAACACGGCATTGAGTAGCTTTCTGCTGTATTTGAAACCTAGCTTGTTACCTAAATAAGGTAATATGGCTTGCCTTTGACATCTCACCTGGAAGTCCATTCTGCCTTTTTTCCTTACTGTAAAAGAATTCTTCAAGTTCTTAAACCCTTAGTTCGACTCCACAGCATGAATTCAGACTGTTAATCAGACTTAGCAGGTTTAGTAGATGTGGGGAAGATTAAAGTCCATGTCATGCCATGTCTTCTCTCTCAAATCAGCATGTGGCAATGCCAGCTGATCTACACAGTATGTTGTTCAGTGTAGATCTATCAGTGCACATGTGCTAAATATATAAAAAATTGCACATTCAATAGGGAATAATGTATGAATGCCTTGATGTGCAAAAAGTCTGTGCTTGCCCTTAACTTCTCAGCAATTGCATGCTATACGCTTTGGTGATAAAGATAAGCTTTGATTTCTGTACACTTTTGGAGATAAAGGTAAGCGTGCGCATAGAAGACTCCCAGATTTGGCTCCGATATGAGTCAGGATCAATCAAAAAATTGTATTTGATGAGGGGAAAGATTAGGATGTGGAAGAGACAGAAGCAAATGCAGGCAATGGATCCAGAGAACAATTAGTGCCGTATCTGCAATTGGTGGGTGTTGCTCAGCATGGGTTTCCTGTCCTTAGCAGGGTAGGGGTCTGCAAGTTACTTCTGAGAGGTCTGCTGAGGCTACTAAGAAAAAAAAGTCTGGTGTCAGTAGGCTGCAGGGCTATGTATCTAAACTGGAAGACATTGCAGAAGTCCACAAATGGAAAGCTTAAAAATCGCTAATTGGGAGCTGGTTTGGAGTGTAGCTTTTAGGCAGTCAGTAGGTCATCTAATTTTGTTTGATTTTGCTTTCTGATTACTTAGTCTTCGCATTCTTTCATCTTATCAGTGTTTCACCTATTCAGACTTTTATCAGCGTTGTTAAGTGATAACAGTTTCCATTGTGCTCTCTCCAAACACTTAGAACTTTAGTCACTTAGAACAACCAGTGGCAAGCACTATCTGTGAGTTAGATTGTGCAAATTCCCTTTACAGGTGTGCTGAGGAAAGAGAGAGACTTAACCTTTAGGTGAGGGCATTCTGGCAGAGTTGCCAAAGGCAAGTCACAAATATGTGGGAACAGCCATATGGGTGCAGATGCTCTCCAAGAGAGATAAACGTTATTTTTACAGGTGGCAAAGCAGCTACTGCTGATACTTTACCAAGGCATTCATGGGGCTTTAATTTTCAAGTGCATGATGAGTTACAATCTATGGCTATAAGGTCACATCTGTTTCAACATCATGCAGCTCAGGGCTTTAGTAAACATTAAAAAAAACCCTGAATTTATTAATATCCATAGGTAATGCTAAAACAGAGTCTGTAAATCCATTAGAAACAGCTCTTTTACAGCATCAGTATTAGATTGTTTAATCCAGTGGGTGACTGACAGCAAGTTTTTGCCTTAGGAGAAAATGTATTTAAACTCAGTGTGTTAGTAAGGATTCTACCTAAAGGATGAAACGGTAGCTCAAGAAGAAAGTGTCTGGCAGGCTTAAACAATCTAGATGTTTATAAACATTGATTCTGTCTTGCAGAGTGCAGTGCATAGCAAGGCTGATGCAGATGGATTATGTTTTTTTCTGCAAATGGCCCAATAGATGATGTGACCGGGTAAATGAGGTTCTTTTCCACTTAATGCTGTGTGCTAGTGCTCAGAGGAATACAGAAGATGCTAAACTCCACAGTTCCTGTTGTGTTGATATGTTTGCTGGAGGAAAGCAAAAATTATCTGATACAGTTTTAAATGATAGTTTGTATTATCTTGTAATGAGCTTATTTGAACTGTTGAAAGGCAGTTTTTGGATAATGGAAGAGAAAATAGAAAAAATAAATCAGGAAACTTCTTGGAGTTAGTTTTGTTTCACTTTTAATCTAAGACACAGATCTTAGATTCTGACTGATGTTGAAATGCAGAGATGATTCAAGTGAAGGGAAGTTAATTAGTAGTAGAAGAAAGGTCTGATGAGGGAGGTTTAAAGATAAACTTGAAAACTCAAAAGAGATCCTGATGGCTCTGTGAGAGTGGACACTGTTGCTCTGAGTTAGACATTGATTCGCATGCAGGGAGACTTCACTCAGAGGGTGGGGGGAGTGATAGAGAGACTGCATAGTCTGGTCCCAATCAGGGCTGAACTATGACAGAGACACAGAGAACAGGTATGAAAGTCAATTATACTCCTGTTACCATAACTAGCTAGAATTAGTTGAAATGATTCATGTTTTGGTGCGTCTTTTCCCCTGGAATTTAGTAATGGCTCCTTTTTGCCTGTTGGGCATCAAATTTCTGTCTAAAATTAAGAAAAATAAATTACTTCTAGATAAGGCTTGAGAGATGATTGTGCTCTATGTCCCAAAGCTGGTTGATATATTTAATTCCCTGAACAGATATATATAATCTTTGGGAGCAGGACCTGGAGCCTGTGGTCCCTTGCTTCCAGTGAGTGCCCTCTCTCAAGGACACAGAGTCCGGCTCCGAGGCAGTGGTTACTTAAGCAGCGGAGAGAAACGCGGTCTACGGAAAGTCTGGAGAAGTCTCCATCCTGACTCGCCTGTTACTTTCAGTAGTCTCTGCGGTGGTCGGAGGTGTTTCCTGTACCCCAGCAAGTGCTGCAGTGGCTGGGCTGTCTTAGAAAAGGGAGTGCTACTGCTACTTTATTTTTCTTTAAGCAAAAGCAGTTGCTTCTGTTTTTTCTGGGGAACCTGATACTGTGGTTCTGCACGCGTTTTGTCAGCAGGCACAGGCAGGGAATAATTACTTGGTGAATCTTGAGTGTCTAAGCATCTGGCAAGTGTTGTGGCCCTGTCAAAGGTAAGACTGTATCTGTGCATGCTGATGCCTGCGAAATTTATCATCACCTCTCTCCTTTTTTTTTTTTTTTTTTTTTTTTAAAAAAAAAAACAACAAACTTATCTTTCCTCCCGCTAGTGCTTAACTGCAGCTAAGTGGGTTTTTGGAACATGTTATTTCCAGTGTTAGCATCAAAAGTTTGTTTTTTGTAGGTGCTTAAGTGTTTCCGGGGATCATCATCTAGAATCTTAGGGATCTCTGTCAGAGTCATTAGCACGGCAACAATGGGGGCCGTATAAATTCCTAGGTGGCCAGAGCTGTTTTCTTACCTGCCTTTGGAGAGTGGAGGGGCAGCTGGGATTCTGATCTCCAGCAAACGCAGAGATTCCTGTGTTCTTTGCCTGCCTTACAGAATTATAAACCAGCAGATGGTGATTAGAATGAATGGTAACTGTAGGTTCTGATCTGACACTGAGAAGAATATCCAGGGACTGTTTTTCATTTGCATCGTAAGTTTTTTGCTGATCATTTGTGTCCTCCTTCCCCTGGAAAATTTGCAGCCTCTGAATTTGCGAACTGTGGGAGCCCTCCAGCTGCACGTCCATAAGGTCCTTGCACTTCCTGCAAGCACCCGAAACTCGGCCGGGGCTTTTCCCACTTCGCTGCCTTTCCCTGCTGCTGTCTCTTGGAATTGCTCCTAGCAGCAGGTTTCACTGCGAGCAGAAAGCGCTTGAACTAAAAATAACTGCTAACCCATTGGTATGAATGTTGGTCAGGGTGTAAGGTTTTGAAGGGCATACATGCCCCCTCCTTTCCGTGCACGGTCTGGAGCTGGCATTGGAGTGAGGTCAAAGACTGTTGCTACAACAGAAGCAGCTTTCCCTTATCCCACAGGCAGAGAACTGCTGAGTTGTCAGCTGCTGAGTCCAAATTATGCCTTTTACCTCAGGGAGCACAAGTTATAAAAGCACGTGCCTTGGAAACAAGGACAGCACTGTAGCAATTCCCTCGCTCCTGCCTCGCTTCCTACCCTGCCAAAATTCAGGCAGAGGACAGGCAGCCTGCCTTGCCAGCTGGGAGACGGAGGCACATGAGAGCTGGATGGCGTCCTCCCCTCCTGGGCCGTGTGTTGTCAGGGAGCAGAGTCCCCTTTCTCACCTGTAAACCCAGCAGTTTAGGAGCAGCTTCCTGCAAAACCAAGAAGCACAGCGTTTCAGCCAGCCTTGGCCTCCTGAAATTTCCTGAAGTCTTAAGCAGATAAAGTAGCACTTCTTTCTGAGTTGCTTTTGTGCTGCAGTGTTTTCCTCACCTGTCAAATACTTTCACTGATACAGTAACGTTGGCTAGAGAATTACTGTGGGATTTTTATTTTTCTGGGGGATGCTTCTATATTGATGGGCAACATTATACCAGTGTTCACTTTCTTTTGGAATATACAAATATTCCTGAAATAGAGGTATGTATTTGTGCTTGCTGTATACCTATAGCTGCACTGGTAATAACTGACTGAACCTTGATAACTTGGTATTGAGGTAGCCTGGTAATTTTGTAGTGCATAATCATGATATTTAAATAAATCAATGTATTTGTACAATTTCTTCAGGTGATAAACACTGTCTGAAAAGTATGCTGGAATGCTTCTTATGCTTGCATGATTTTGTCATTATTGCACAAGTTGCTTAAAGGTATAATAGAAGTGAGGGTGGTTGTAGGTGGTTTACATTGTCAATCTGGCACAGAAATGATCCGTGTTTTACTTCTGGGCCTCAGCCCTCCATCTAAACTATTTTTGCTCACTGAATAAGTCAATTACTTCCCTCTAAGAGGAAATGCAGGCTCCGTTGACTAGATAGTGTGGTTCATTTATTCTGAATGGTTGGCTATGTCCTGTGGCAAGCTTGGCTAGCATGGGGAGCAGAGCAAGTCAGCTTTATCCCAGTGGGCTTTATGCCCTCGAGTGCCACCCATGTTGTGCCCTTGGGCATACGACACGTTTTAGCCTAAAGCTTTAGAAACTACTTTCTCTTCATTTCAAGCACTTTGAATGTAGAAGCATGGAAAACGCTGTTTTGGAGCCAGATGGTGACCTGGCCACTTGCTGCAAAGTGATCTAGTCCTGACTTGGAGGTCCCAAACTGTGTGAAGGCGAGCCCATCTGCAGCAGTTAGGCTGGAAGTGAAGATACCTCCACACTGCAGTCCACCAGGGTGGTTTGAGCATCTCTGATATTCATTCTTTCTGTAACTTTACAAGCTGCATTTCAAATTACTTCTGTGTTTGAGAGCTGCACGACGCATCCCACATATCTTGGAGAGCCTAGAGGAGAGGGAGATTTGGACAACTAAGAGACAAGACATGCCTCTGCTCACTGTGCAGCTGGCCTGGGCAGGCAGTTGCCTTTTGGGGATGTTTGGTGGTATCTGACTGCTTGGCAGCCCTTCTGTCTTCCAGCCAGGACTTAACGTGGTCAGCCAGAAGCTCTTGTGCCAAGACAGCAATGCTGCTCATCATGTGATGTAACCCTGTTTGTATGGCTGAGCACAGATTTGCCCTTCTTGAACTGGGTGATCTAATGGCCTGTCTAACTATAAAAGCAGTGAGGATAGAGCTTCAAAATATCTTTCTCAAATAATTGGTCTTAATATTACTGCAGGGCAGAAATGCTGCTTAAATCAAATGAATTTCAGAAGAAAATTATAGTGTCAGTATTATAGGTGGGGCTTCTGCAGACTCTGAAGCCCAAAGGTGAATGTAGGTTAGAAGTATTTCAGCTACAACTAATTTTCAGAATATTTCATGTTTTGGATCAAGTTCAGCACTTGTGGCAAAAGAGATATTTGACCTCTGAGGTTTTACAGCCACTCTGGAGCCAAAACCAAGGAGATAAAGTTCTAATGTTTAATCCTAGGAAGAGAGAGAGAGAAGGAGAGAGAAAACAAAACAAGACAAAAAAGTGATTTATTTATATTGCAGACTTCAGTGTCTTCAGTTAACTTGCATCAGTATTGTAGACTTCAGTTGAGTTTCATGCAACAAGTACTGAAGTACTGTGTGTGTGAGGTGAACATAAATGTCAAACTCTTATTTCTGCTAGGGTTTCTGCTAGTTCAGAGGATAATAATATCTGTTCCCTAGAGTCTACCTGTTCCTCTTCCTTTTCCCCTCCTTCCCCGTGCTCCATACTCTTCCGAAGGTCATGGCTATGAGAAGTCTTCAGTGTACAGGTCTCCAGGCACGTAACTCATAATTCATCTGCTAGAACAGCATTGTCACGATTCCCAATATAGAACAGCCTTCTCCTCCAAATTAAATGTGATTAGCCTGTTTGTTTTTCAAAATGCTAGGAAAAAACTTATGAAAACTTTTGATAACTTATGGTTTTGACCAAATGTTGCCTCATATTTCAAATAACAGGATCAGTCTGGATGTAAATCCAGCAAGCTGTCATGTGACCCTTTTTTAAGTTTTACCTCAGAATTTGTAGTTTATCCCCTGTATGTCGTCTTCCTTCACTGTTAAAATGCTTATTAATGTGAGATCTGTGCAAGATTTGTACTAATCTAGTCTGATATTGATGTCATGTGAACTGAAGACTTTAATCTGGAAAGATTGTATTGAGCTTGTATTTATATTTTTTTAAGGAATGCATCCAGTTGTATTTTTCATTCCAATCAGCTCACCCCATTCTTGAAGAGCTTTGCCAATACTTAATTAGCTTTACTTTTCATAATGTGCACTTCTCAGTGGGGAGCTACTATATGGCATTGACTCTCAAAACTTACATGTTGGGTTTTGTTTAAATCCTTCCTCTGCGTACGTAATTGAGTACTGTAATTGATCAGGTAACCTTGTTGAACTAAATAGTTGCGTTGTTTTAGGCTTTACAACAACAGATCATCTCTCAGACCTGAACTGCTCTAAGTAATCATTTGATCCTGTGTATGAATCGACTTTGTACTGGATTAAACCATTTCCACTGCTAATGAACAGCTAGTTTTTCTCCTGTGCTCTCGGATTGAGTGCTTTTGTAAGGTAGCCTCATTCGTACAGAATAAGTTGTGAGAACTTTTGTTTTCAGCAACTTTTATGTATTTATTTGCTTGAGCTCTGATAACTGATACTTGGAAAATTGGATGTTTTCCAGTTGCTTCCCCATATTTTGACTAATGAGTGGTGCAGCTGGTGTTAATATGCAAGGAATGTATCCTTGAAAACATTAGATTCTTGTCTGTTATCCTTTTGCCCTGCTGTATGCATGCTTGCTAATCAGTAGGTAACTCTGGGTTGAAGTTTGGGCAGTGATTACTGCAGGCAGAAATGGGAGCAAGTACTCAGTATTACAATAGCTGCCTGTAGAATTAGGTCACCAACAGGCTTTCAGAAAAGTGTTAATTTTCTTCCCTATGGTATATTTTGAGTGATCGTCTAGTGTGCCCTTCTTCCCAATGGATTATGTATGAATCTTTTAACTTCAGGTACCTAATGTGACTGCCTAGCTCAGCGTCCGGCTCTCCCGTGCTGAAGACTAAGGACCGAGCCTGTCACAGGCTCCCGCTGCTGGGCTCCTGCCAACAGTGCACATGTAAGTCTCTGCATACCTTTATTCGTAAGACATAATTAGTCATATACTTACGTGTTTGAGAATTTGGGAGCAATGTGTGTATATAAGTGGTTGCTAAGGCTTACTATCTTGCAGAAATCAGCAGTTAGTCAAGAGCAGCACTCCAAGGCTTTGAAATACCTTCTCCTGAGAGGGCACAGGTGATCTGTGATAGCATTTAGCTGCTTGTTTCATGGGACTTGAGAATTAAGATGAATAAGGTGCTGCGATCTAAACCCAGATATTTGCAGAACTGCTCACTTTCATAAGAATTTAACAAGTATTGGTAATAACAGCCTCCACTTCATCTCTTCTTTTGCAGTAATGTGCATTAATTTTTGCCATATTTAATGATAGCAGGGTTTTTTTTATTATTTTTAATTTTCTTTCCTGGAAAAAGAGATACTTGTCACTTGTATTCCTAATACGTATATGCACCTCTGATCTTATAAATCTCTCCTGTCATAGCTCACAAAGACTTTCTGTATATACTATTCTAAAGTCAAATATTTGTGTCCCTGAGGCATATGCATTGTCATCTAAATATGTTTCGCAAATATGATCCTTGTACAGATCCAGTGTATAGCTCTTTAGTATGGAAAATTGCAGAAATGGAAAAAGCAGAGTCATCTTCAAAGATGTTAGAGGAGGTGTAATTTTTAAATGCTGTGTGGGTTCTACTGACTTGCTTTGCGGTAAGATTGAGTTAAGTTTTTGTAGAAGAGGATTTCACAAAAGAAAGAGTGAGATGTTGGTGTTTCATACCATTAAACTTACATTAGAGGTTTTGCCAATCTCTGAATTTAGACAGGTAAGCTTATAAGAACATGTTTGGCCTTGTGAGTCCTGTGCTATCTAGCTGAATGGGCGTGATGCATAAAGAGCAGAAATTTTCCTAAGGAATAAAATATTTGAATAGAAACTAAAAGTAAACTGAAGTAGAATATGACATCCATATACCTGCACCGAAAGGTTAGTTGCCCAATTAACTCTCTGTTCTCTGCAGCCAGGTTTCCCCTTACCCTTGCCCTCTCCCGCCTGTGCCTCGGCACCTCAATCTGCAGCCACCGGAGAGGCCATTGAGAATTGTCACACGTCTCTCGTTCCCACAGTCGGACTTGCTCAGCACTTTGGAAACAATAGCTGCCTCATTGCTGAGTTGTGAAACAAAAAAGTCAAACATATCAGCAACAATGCATGAAAAATGTGATGAACAGCCTTCTACAGGAAGAGATTTTTCATGCCAGTGTGTAGGTACACAGGGTTTGTTGGTGACAGAAGCTAATAAGTAAGAAATCCTTCTTCTTTTGTACATCATCTACCAGCTTAATACTGAGAGAACTAAACCATGAGATTTACTAATAATAGCAGGAAGGAAGAACCTTGTTAGAGATAGCACAGTTGGAATGACTTGTGTGTATAAAATCCAAGGTTGTTTTTCCCTCTCCACGGTCCTTTTTTATAGTCACCCTTGAGAAGAAAAAGAAAAAAAAAAAGGAGATCTTCAGGAGAAGAATCTTGCTTTCAAGAAAGGACTGAGGGAGAAAAAGCAGATGCAGTAGTGATGGTCATGTGAAAATAACATAAAGATATGAGATGAAGTGCAGATGTGGCTTTGAAAATTTCTAGTTTGTACTCTTAATCTAAACATGAATCAGGTTGGGAGAGACTTGTGGAACTAACTCACTCTATGTCCTATTAGTAGCAGTCTCAATTTTCTATGAGCTGCTTTCAGTTTTAAATGAGGTGCGGCATCATTAGACGTGTAGATAATGCTGTCTCAGCACTTGCTGGTGGTTTATGTACAGGGACTCAATTTGCTGCTTTTGCTAAGTTCTAAAAGGAATGACATAAAAGCGTTGCTTTATTTTACAGCAATAAAAATGATACATATAAGTCCTAGCCATCTTATGTGTTATTTTAAAATGTTCAGCTGTTTATTGCTTTGTTCCTTTTGCTAAGCATTATTTTAATGGTGCAGACTTTGCTCAAATGTTTTATCCCCCTGCAAAGTACTTTGGTAGCAGCATTTTCCATTCTGAGACCCTCTGTGAAACAGCCGCTAGTTTATTTACATCAAGCAAAATCAAGAATCTTTCTGAGATAGATAAACCTAACCAACAGACAAGATGTAAGCTTTTCATTTAGAGTATTCTGAATAAATTTAGGAATTTTTTAGGATTTTTTCACTCTATGGACTGAGAGATTTAAATTTATGTTTGAATCATATTTGAAGTCATTTAGCAGAAATTGAAAACAAAATTTGAACTTTTTTATATGTTTTGTTTTAAAACAATGTTCTGCCTAAACTGAATAGTCAGCCTAAATTGTTTGAGATGGAAAACCAGGTGTTAATTTAATTGTAAAACAACTACGTCCTGTGCCTTTGGCATTGCAGTAAGTGATTTATTTTAGTTAGGGCGCTGCAGTTAAGGAAGTGCCATATGTTTGCAGAGCTGGGGCCACTATGGAGGAGTACACTAAAACTGAGCTGAGACTGTATTTTGGAGGTGTCGAAGTCAATTAAAGGGGTGGAGAGGATAACATCAATGAGTCAGTTTATGTTGAGGCACAGGATTACCAGCTGTGCTGTTGTGAGAACACAAGTGGACCCTAAGTCCCTGGCAGGACCTTTGTGAGAGGAGCAGAGCAGACAAAGGAGGAGTAGTATTAGCTTCTCACCCCTGAATTAGGTGTGCTTGCGTGTCTTTTGGGTCCATAGCCCCAGTGAAGGCTGCGAACAGCAAGAGAATGAGAGGGTACTGGTACCAAGATGAGGTGTGCATATGGGAGAGAAAGTGAATCTCAGTTTCCAGTAGCAATGTCTGTGCACATGCATGCACAAGTGCAAGAGTTAAATATTTATTCTTTATAGTCTGGCAATGGTCTCTTTTGGGTCTATGAAAGTTAGTTAGGAAAGAGACTAGGTATGGTGCATATAAACTACAGAAGTGAGTATTTTTATTTCTAAGTTCTTAAGACTAATTCCTACACTTTGCCACCTTAAAAGGAGGATATGAATGTATATGCATAAATGAAAAACTGGTGGGGAATAAGGTACAACTAAAACAGTGTGTGAAAGAAAAAAATGCCAATCATTATATAATTGCACGTGGACAGACTTGTTCTGGTAATGCCATACTATGTTGGCACCAACATAGGGGAATGTCACCACTTGAGAGCCCACCTGGGAGTGAAGCAGAGGGGAAAGCATTCACTCGCCGCAGTGGAAGGGTAGCCTGCTCGTGATAACATGAGGCAATATGTCTTCATGTGACACATGTGGTACTTACAAAGAGTGGCAATACAGAGGGTCATGAGGGCTTTTAAACTCTCAAGAATATTAATACTATGGGAATATATAAGAAAGTATGGATCTATAGTTTCAGGAATTGCTCATTGCCTTGATTACTAAAAAATCAATTTATTTCTTGTAAGTGACTCTCATTCCTAACATTTGCTCTAAAAGGATATTGCATAACTGTTGCTTGTTATTCTCAATATATTATTTAATGTGAAAGCCGCATTTCAGCATTTGATCTATTTATATGCTGTTTGTACACATGAAGACAGACTTTCTTTGGATTTGGTTCATTGTACCTTAAAAATAATTCGAATACCACAGGTTTCATTGTAAACAATGAAGGATTCCAACCCTCAGGTCATTGCCGGTTGTTTAAAAAAAAACACTTGGAATGGCTGCAGTAATTATCAGTGTTCTCTTATAAAACTAAATAGGCTTTTCCTGCGATGGAAAGAAGATTAAAGGTCAGATAGTTCAGAATAACTTTTTGGACGTTGCCAGATTAAGGAAAATAAATTCTTTCATTAATAAGGTCAACTTCTTTAATGTTTATAAGTTCATAAGGACATAGGAGGTAGAGAACTGACAGGGACAAAATTATGTAGATAACACGACTTTTCTGAGGAGCTGTAATTTTTTTCTGCAGCCCTCTTTGTAAAGTCTGAGAGACGTGATCTGGCCCTTGAACCTCAAACTGAGTAAAGCGCCATTGACAATGTGGGCAAATGACATTTTCCTCTGAAAATATACTGTTTTGAGAGCCACACAGAGACTAAAACAGTGCCCTCCAAAAATGAAATGTGCTTTGGAATATTTGGTTTCTGTTTTATTTCCGTTATGTGTCAGTAAAATGCAGCAAGCACTGAAGAAGTGGGAGACCTTCCCTGTGTATTTTCATTTGATTCTTGGTTTATGCACTGCAAAAAATGTGCATATGTTTGTTTCTATGCTTTGTGCCTGTATTAAGTATTGAAAAGGTAGCAATAGCATTCATAATAAGAGGTGGATTTTATATATGTGAATTAAGCGGACTTGTGTGCCTTTGGTCCGTGTCCTTGTTCCATGCTACGTTGCGAAGTGCAAGAATTCAAGGAAGTATGTTGACCATGAGGTCACCAAATTCAAGCGTTATCAGGAAATGTGTGTAGCGCTATCAGATTTACGCAAATACGTAAGTTGAGTCCTTCACCTTACTGCAGTATTAATTTGCCAGTTGTAGTAACTATCAAGAAAATTTTTGAATGGGTTAAAATACCAGTGTGTAAGTGACTCGGAGCCATTTCCTTCTCCTGTGCAGCACAATAGCCTAGAGATAAAAATTTCTCTTTTGGCTGGTAGTGTCCCTTAACCTTCACCCCTTTGTGTTGTTCTTTGTTCAGATGATTAGGTGTTTTCCATCTGCACCTCTGTGGGAGAAGAATCTGTGCTTGTTAATTTGAGCTGACTTCCTAAGGAAGTTGGGTTTATCTGATAATGTTTTGCCTGTCATCTTACCCCCACGATAACCTTTGAACACACTGCCCAGGTTCAGTTCACTCTGAACGAGGAGGTGAGGTCTCGGCATACCATGTCCTTGCAAGCTTGATGAAACTCTGCAGCTGGATAGAGAGACCCTGCTGAGGAAACAGCTGCAGTCGACTCGACTGCCATCCAAGCCTCTGTAGTGTGCCTCCTCTGGTATCTAGTAAGACTTAGGGGTTAATCTGTAATAACATTCGCCGAATATGTAACAACAATAAATTGGAGCAGGCTTGCAGATATCCTAAAACATATTCAGTCTATTTTTGGTAGTATTAGGAGTCACTGTGTTTCTCAGAAGGGTTTATTTTCTGTTGTTAAGAGCACAACTGTGTTCCTAGTAGTGATGGATGTGCTTGTATCCATGTGCTCGGTGTCTAATTGATATGGGCAAGGACTTCCAAACTTGGGAGTTAAAGACACAATTTTGTTTCGAAGATCTCCCGCTGGGAACATCAAATGCAGTGTCTGGCTTGGGGACTACTGTTGCATGGTGTACACTGGGCAATACGTGGCAAATGACTCCAGTAGGACTAGCAGTTTCCAGCTTATGGATTCATTGAAAACAGGCATAATTCGGTGAGAACAAAAGGCAAAGTATGCAAAATGTATATTTAGCTTGAAAAATAAAAAATATCATCTAATAAGTTCAGTTTTAGTTCTGGTAAAAATAAATGCTGAATTCCTACAGTGTCCCTTTGCTTTGTTCTGCCCTTTCAGTCCACTGCTCTGCCTCTTCAGTATCACTGCATGACGTTTTTCTCTCCAGCCTGGCTGTCCCAGGAAGGATGTTCTTCTCAATGCTCTCTATAAGCCACTGGCTTTTTTCTTGTTTGATGGGGTTTTTTTTGGTTGGCATGAGTAATCTGAAGGAGTCCTCCCACTGTCCTTCCCAAATCCTTCTGATTATATACATTGCTGTGATTAAACTATTTTGACATCTGCTTCATCTTTATTTTTTCCTTTCTTTCTAAAGGCAAGTCCTAAGGGTCTAAATTTCTGTGTGTTGTACTGTCCAATGGGTACTAAAGGCTTTCATAAAATCACCCTTGAATTGTGATGCTTTTTCATGGATTTCTTCACCAAATGATTTCAAGCCTTTCGGATCCCTGCCCTGTCTGTAGTCCTCATGCATCACCCTCCCCAAGCCAGGAAATCCCTTACGAAGGGTTTTCTCTAATCTCCTTGCCAGGTGAGGGTACTTCCCATGGTAGTTGCTACCTGGAAGTACCCACCAGCTCTCCCAGTCTGCAGCTTGCTTATTTGTATTTCCACAGTGTTTAGCAGTCCTGGGATCGGAAGAAAGGAAGAACTGGAAGTACTGGAAAGCAGGTGCAGCTGTGTGTTGGCCTTAGACTCTGAACCAGGTGAAATATTTACTCCAGCTGGGGTGCACCTTTACCCTTGTTGGTAAAATTTCTTGCCAATATGCTTGCCTTTGTAGATGGTGCTTGCAACCAGGAGCTTTGGAAATCGATTGTTGAAGTCTCAGTCCTTGCGTTGAGCTTGTGTGTCGTGTCCTGACAGCTTGCTTCACCTTCCAGAGCAGACACAGGCTGAGGTGGCAGCAAGACAACTGATGTGGCTTCCCAGCTTCTCAGAGGTGATGCTGCTGTTTGGCAGCTAGAGGAAGCAGTGAGGAGGGAAGTTTTCTCCTCATGCTTAACAGGAAAAAAATCAACAAAGTTTTCTCTCAAAGGACTGAAAATTTGGCCGTGTGCACTCCTGCACATTTGCTGTATGGTATCTTAACACCCTGTCTTGTTTCCTTTTCCTCCGCTGCAGATTAGAAGAGTGCATTTGGTTCAGATAGGCAGCTCGAATTATTTTATCAGCTTTCGGATAAAGAAATAGCAGATTCTTAAAGTAATTCCTCAGAACTGGGGAAAGCCAGATTCCCAAATGGGATTGAGCCTTCATTTATAAATGAGTTTTA
This sequence comes from Tetrax tetrax, assembly GCA_009806455.1. NCBI lineage: Eukaryota > Metazoa > Chordata > Aves > Otidiformes > Otididae > Tetrax > Tetrax tetrax. The sequence continues at coordinate 154,351 of WHYT01016104.1, forward strand.
GTGATTCATGTCCTGCGAATCTTTTAAATATGGAATGGTGCCATGTTATAAAACAAAGAGGGAAAGCCTGCATTTAGATTAGTAACGAGAGATTTTTTGTCTCAACTTTGGGAATTTTTTTAAGGAGGTCAAAGAATGCACTGTATTGAAAAACAGCCAAACCTCCTCAAATAAATCTTGTTAATTCTACTTCCATATTTATTTTTTTTTTTTTATTACTCAGCTAGCTTTAAAGTCAAAGATTGAAGGCTGTGGGACCAGCAAAGCTGTTCTAAAGAAAGACAGTTCATCTTCTGTTTCTGTGCTCATTGTCTTTACTGTCAGCTGTATTGGTAATTTGCTTGGTTTCCCAGAAATGTGTACTTCTGGCATGGTCTTTCAGATAGGGGAATTTTTTGGGAAGCTTTCTGTTGGCAATAGTAGGATGTGTAATTTGATATATGTATTTTTATCTGGATGTCGTGTCTTCTTTTACTTTGAAGGTTAAATTAGTGTATTTGAGCAGAAACAAGTAAAATGAGCATTCTCCACCTGCTAAGCAAAATAATTTTTGTTCTGGCAATGAGGTTTTGATCTAGGCATATACTTCGCACCTGCATTTCTCCCTGACTGTGTTTGGGATGACAGCTGTTCAGTATTGCCAAAAATTTAGCCTGCCATGAGTCTCTACCTTTTTTTTTTTTTTTTTTTTTTTTTTTTTTTTTTTTTTTTTTTTTTTTTTTTTGTATTATGCTATACAGTAATTTTCCTTGAGAGCTTCTAATGTTCCTTTTGGTGGTAAATTATTATGATGATACCTTTAAATGTGGAGAAAAAAACCAAATAAATTGTAGCTTGAGAAAATTTATTGACAAGCAAACTTCTTTTGTTAAGTTTAATGCAAATGTTTTTACTAGTTTCATGGTTTCCTATAGTATTCTTCACTTACAGTTTCCCTAAATCTTTTGTGTAAGCTGACTTTTTAACTGTTTCTTTTTAGGTATCTAGTTGTGGAGCACAAAAATAGCCATAAAAAGTGTTGCCATTGATCCTCAGTTCATAGCTTTTTCAAAAAAACAAATTTGGAGGGTTGTGACTGGCAGATCAGACTGCAGGCAGAAAGCAGGCCAGAAAGATTTTTTTTTTTTTTTTCTTTTTGTCTGGTTTGTTTGTTTTCAAAGTGGTTTCCAAGCACTTGACTATGAAATACATTTGAAGACCAGAAAACTCAAAAGCAGAACAGAGCTTTGGAGAACTTGGGTCCTTAGAAAACTGACCTGTGACAAGTGTCCAAGAAAATACTTTTTTTTTTTTTTTTAAGAGAATTGAGCATTTGATCAGCTATGCTTCAAAACAAAATACACAGAACCACATAAGCCAAGAAATACGTAATGCAAAATACAGTCAGTAGGAGAGATACCAGTTCTCTCCTCTTTCCCTTTGAGAGGTTAAGTCTAAAGAGGCTGGTAGTGTCTTAGCGTGTCGGTGTCAGACAGCTGGTGCTACCCTCATTTTCTCAGCTTGCCACAGAACCTTTAACCTTCTTTACATGTGACTAGATTTTTAAGGAAAGCTGTCCACAGGTATTTTTCCAGACGTACCTTATTGAGTTGGAGTACTTTCCCTCTCTTACCTATCTAATCACCAGTAGATGCATTGTATGCATCAAAACATCTTGTAAAAACATTTAAGAGTCCACATTTGGTATTGAGCTGTTTAAATAAGGGCCACTGTCCAGTTGGCTTCAGTGATTAAGAATTTGAATCTTAATTGTTCCTTTATTAGCTTATCTGCATAAAAATAAATTTTAAATGACTTCTTTCTGGCCACAGACACAAGGGTGCACAACATAAAACCCTGAGCAGAAGTTATGAGATCTCCAGGTACTGTAGCTTCCAACAGTTACTGTGGAATCCTGCTTTTAAATATGAGCAGTTATATACTGAAGCCTGCCATGCCTTTTCTGTTGGTGTGGCGTGAATTTGCATGTGAATACTTTTGGATACACACACTGTGTGGTTCCTTAGCATAGATTTATGGGAGGCTTTTTCCTTATTTTAAAGTTTCAGAAGGGAAACACCTCTTCAGGCAAGGCCTTTAAAATTAATTTGCTGTGCAAATATACTCACGCGAAGTCTGGAGGTTTGCAGTCCATTTGAGAATGAGAGCTGAGTCTGAAGTACTAGATAAACAGCTACGTGGCAGCTTTCTACAGTGGTCTCTATCGCACACAGGAATTGAGTCAACAAGGTCTGAATGTCGGGAGAAAAGCAAATATGGCATGGGCTATGTAAGCACATACTACGCATAGGTTTACCTTAGAAAAGTTCCTTCATTGTGCTTGATAATGCTCAGGGCTCAGGAGACAGAAATATTTCAAAGCTGAGGATACAGCAGATTTGGTCCGCAGAGAAATATTTGTTCCAGGAATGATCAGAAATCTAGAAACTGAGATTGGGAAATGGTGAAAACAATTGGTGTTTTTAAGGAAGGAGCTAGTAGAGACCTGGTATCAGTCATCTTCTATGTAAGAGGTTGCTGCAAGGCAGAGGATAAACTGTTCTTTGTCTTCTGGAGATAGGACAAAGTAATATGCTTAAAATGGAGCAAGAGATAGTTGTATAGCACATTGGGAGCACTAATGATAGCGCCAGAGAAGTTACATGAATAGATTGCCCAAGGATATGAGATTGTTATGAGATGTGCTATTGCTGATGTTTTTTAAGATGTACAACTGTTAAAAATGACTTGGGTGCAGTTGCTCTTTCTAATGGAGAGAAGCTGATTCCCTTCATACCATTTTTTAAAAATAAAGACTTGCAATGTAAAGACATTTACACTTAGTAGCAACTGCTCCAGCCAGCCCTGGTCAAGGTCTTGCCTTCCTCTGACAGCGTTGAACTCTCTTGTTAAAAATAAGTGTCTCTGACTCTTATATTGTCCTGTTGGTCTTAAGAGTACATCTGTCTAGAGGGTAACATGCTTTTCATATCTCCAGGGTAAGGAAAAACCTCCATGCCTTGTTTGAATTAGTCTTAAACTGATGGAAGGCAGCTTTCATCTGAAGAAAGTGAACTTCCTATTTGTAAATTACAAAGTTACAAAATAACTGAAGTAATTAAAACAAGTCTATAAATGGGGATCTTTTCTCCTGACTAATGGCATTTAATTATGTGACATGAGGCTTCGAATTGCCAAGTTTTCAGTGTGTATGAGAAGACAAGAGCCAGAGAGTCTATGCTTCTTACGAAAGATTGTGGTTTACAGGACACACTCATCATGCTCTGTGTGAAAGTACATAGGTTCCTTTCAGTGCCTGGCTATGAAGCAGAAATTAAAACTATGCTTGAGTTAGGCAAATTTGGTATGACTCAAATTTCTTGTAATTCAGTGCAAAGCTTTTGCAGTAGGGGGACTACTCAGTGAGCTATGTATTGAAAAAGTGTGCAGAAAAAAAGATTTTCTTGAACCACGCAGACACACACACACACACACACACACACACACACACACACACAACACACACACACGTGTAGTTGCTGAATATGCCTGATAAAGCTGGCATGACCGAACAGGTTTTACACAATCCTGTACAGATAATGTGTTTAGAAAGTGAGAGGCTTGGGATTTAAGTAACTTCACAATACAGTTTTCGCTCCTTCAAGTGACATCAATGCTTTCACCTTTTCTTGTTCTTTCTTGGCTTCTGCTAGCTTATAGGGGGCCGTCAAGTGATTTTGACATAAAACTTGAAATATTGGGTTTGGGCTTTTCTGTGGACTAGAAATAGCCTTTGAAGAAGTAGTCAGAAACAAATATAATCTGCCTGTATGTTACCAATAGAAATAAATCATTTTATTCATGTGTCTCTCAAATCTGTCCGAGTGGTTTTCACGTTTTTGATGAAGTTAGAGGTTTGTGAACAAAGAGAGACACCGAAATGCAGTTGGGGACTTCTGGCACAAAGATTATTGTATTTGGGTTTTTGATTTATCTTTAGTTGAACTTATATTTGTCAAACTTCACTCTTGATTTGGCCTTTAACAAGCGGCATGGCATGGATATTGCCATTTAGCAATATATAAAAAGAATAACTGAATGTGTCTAAGGGTACTATAGCTTAAATAAGTATGTTTTTAGCGAGGTCTTTAGGTGGTTTGAGGACATGGTGAAAATAAAATAATTGTTAAGTTTTAAGGTTTTTCTTCCCTTTAAATGTAACAGTGGCCCTTACCATAGCATCTCTCTCAACTCCTGTGCTGCCTGGGCCTTTCTCTCAGTCTGGTTGTTGCAGACCAAGAGAAAGAAGATAAGAAAGTGTGGTTGCATTGCAGGGGTCACGGAGCGTACTCGTGGTGGCTCAGATGACTTCAGTGAAGAGAGGTTTCTTTTAAAATTACAGAGGCTTTTAGACATAGTCTGTTATTCTTACAGTGATGTACACCTAGATTTGGAAGAGAACTGGTTCTGCAGTGTCTTGGGCATCCCATAGCTTTGAGTAGCAGCAATATGAAAAGTGAGGAGAGAGAAGAGGAAAACAGATGGACTCTCCTGTCCCATTAAACCCACATCTGAAGCAAGGGATATTTCCATTCACAGTATAAAAGACCCTCTGTAAATGTGACATTTCACCTAAATTGAAGAGACCTGTTCTAGGGGAATACCCTGCCATATCTATTCTATTCTGGCCTCGGATAGTCTCAAAGGAGGCCTATGAACAGTTGAGTTTAACATGTCTGTGGTTCTTTAGGATACGTTTGAAATGACTTGCTGAAAACATATACATCAAGAAGTGGCTGAGACAGTGAAAAGGTTTGTTTGCCAGATGACAAAGAAAAAGGAGATGTTATACCTAGGAGCGACACTGAAGAAGAAAAGTAGATGGAGCAGAAAGTAGCATTTGTGGAGTACCAACTCTGGAATTTCAAAGATTTTTTTTGTTTTTAATTTCAGAACTGACCAGCTTGTTGGAAGATGATGTTTATTCCTGCTTGAAGCTGCTGTACTGAAAACAAACAGCAGAAGAATGTGGAAGAATTCAAGTCTCCGCTGCCTTGTAGCACTAGCTATTTTATGTTTAAGAAACTTAATATACAGCCAAGAGATAGGTGAGTTTATTGCAATGTAATTCACTAATTACTTTTTTTTGGTAGCTTCAGTACTGAAACCACTTAGTTATGTTACTTTCCTACTATATAAATGTTCAAAAATGGTCACTTCTGTGGTCACCACACCATCCTAGGGATGTAGGTACTACCAGGCCTGGTCTGTACTTTCCAACACCCAATGGCATCTTGTAAACCATTGCACAATTGGGTGTTAAATTCTCCATAACAGAACTGTGATAGTCTGCATGTGCATTTGGTGTAGAGGTCTTCATTGGGACCTTCTTGCTGTTTGTTAGCTGTCTGCGACAACTTCGCACATTATCATTAATTGCCCTTCTGTCATTAATTGTCCTCCATGTGGGACAATGGAGGAGAGAAAAAAAACTCATTAAGGTTATCATCAAAGCTTGTGGTTTTGCCATTGGCCTAAAGCCTGCTTGTTAGACTAGGCTAGGAAAGGGTATTGTGGAAGAAGGCAGCTGCCTGTGTTGTTGCACACAAGTATAAACCCAGGTTTTAGAAAACTAGGGGAAAAAAAAAAAAAACAAACTTCTAGAAATCTGTCAGTCTGTGGCTGTCTGTAATCAGGAACACAAATCATTCAACAGTTTTAAAATACTGGCCAGACATGCATGCAATAAAAACATAAAAAAAATGGCATAGATGTGAACAATAGCAGTTGGTCGTTTTTAACTTGCAGTTTGTGACTGTTTCTTATATGATTTCAGGTTCTCTGGGGCACCCCCAGAATCTGAAATGTGTAACTCAGAGTTTATGTAAAATGGTCTGTACTTGGGATATCTCTTCTAAAGGAAAACATGGACAAACTGACTTTTGCTACACTACCAAGTAAGTCCCCTGTATACCTGGTTGAAAAACTACCGAATGGTGATGAAAGTATAGTTATTCCTTAGTCACTGCCCATGGAATTTGTGATGGTGTTGTTTCTCAGCACCTCCCCATCAGTTTTCCTTGGGTGGTGCTCCCTCCAGGCAGTGTTAACTCAGGCAATGGCAGGGTTTCTGGCAAAGTCTTGTTTCATGCTAACAATTCTCCTGCCAAACCCTCCTGCCTGCTCTCTTCAAAGGACTGGAAGATGCTGTCCTTTACTCAGACTTCTCTGTGTGTCTGCCTAGCCCTTGCTCAGAGTTTTCATCAGGGACATCTTCATACCAGGTTCAGTCCAAAAGGAAATGATAGTTGGAAGAAGCAAATCCTGATGTTAGGGGCCAAAGAAGTAGAATATATGACATAAGTGTTGAGATTCATATGTGGAAAAAACATGAAAAATCTCTTGGTGCCTGTCTTACAGTCTTTATAAATTTTAAGCTATCTGGAGAGCCCTCTATTAGAGGAAACATAAAAATTATTCCACAATCAAAATAGCTTTTCCAAAGTTAATGCGAGTTGAAAATTTTGAGAAACTCAAAAAAACTTAAATCTTCAGTGTGTTTTTCACTAATGAATACTACATGTTCAATTCCCCATGCTATGGGTCTGCCAAAAACTTATCATGTGCTAGGGATGAGTTCAAATCCTTTTTGCATCTTGATCCTGCCCTTAGTCCAGATATTTATACTGTCTTTTTTTTTCCTGTAAATTCTGCAGGCAGCCCAGTCTTGTCCTTGGGGTCCCAGGGCTTGGCTGCACTTCTTCCACCTACATGTTTGACTTTCTGTGTCTAGTTTCTCCTCCTGCATTGCCAGTTATCATTTCTATACAAAAAAAACCTATGTATATGTGACATTGTGGCCAGAGTTCAGGAGTGTAGACTTCATGCCCTCCAAACAAGGACAACCATGTCGCTGTTGCTGTTTCTCCTTAGCAAAACAAAACAGTCTTGGGTCCCCAAAGCAAAGAGGCTGAGGGCTGAGCTTAGTTCAGAATCTCCCTCAGGGAAAGAGATTTTGTTTTTCAGTTGCCCAAACATCCTCTAATAATATCTCAGTACAGAAGAGAAATAGCCTTTCTGAGCACTCAAGCCTCAGCTGGCCTTTGCTAGCCCAGAGTCTTGCGTGAGTCTTAAAAGTTCAACCCAAGCTCTTGACTCCAGCTGATGGGAGCTCCAGGGTCCTGTTCCAGTTCATAAGTGAGTAACAGTCCCTCGGCAGGAAGTCTGGCATTGTTCTTTTGCTTTCCTTCCTCCCATCATTCCCCCAAGAGGAAGGTCTGGATTTTTCCAAACTTTTTGCTTTTCTAGTTGCATATCAATGATAATGAGCAAAGGGATTAGACCCATCCAATGTTGTTTCCTGTATGTATCTACAACCTCCAGACAAAGGCCTTGTGCTGAGCACTGCACAAATATTCTGCGCAGACTGTATTTCCATCTGGGATCTTAGCCATTTTCTCTCCTGCCCACTGCTCTTTCCCTGAGAGCTGAGCAGCAGATGGCAGCTAAAAGATATGTTCTAAGATGGGGACATAAATGAGTAAACCTGCTCTTTGTGCCCATATGCCATCACTTTGAGGAGAAACAGAGGGAGAGGGAGTCAGAAACATAAAAGGAAGGGGAGGTACTGTTGGGTTTGGGGGCTTTTTATTTTGCTTATTTTAAAATACTGATTCATGGCAACTGTAGGTTTCAGAAATGTGTCTTTTGGTTAAAAAGTCAGTTTTTCCACTTTGAAGTGTTCTCTTAACAACTAGGAAGCTGCATTATACAACTAGTGCACAGCCTATCCCTATGATTAGAATAACTTGAAAGAGGGGAATGCCTGTTAATCTGATACTAAGCAAAGCCCATGCAAGTCTTACTCCTTCACAAACTTGATATGGAGCTCTCTGTTACGTTACACAGAATTTGTTTTATTAGTGTCCTAGGAATAGGACTTAACTTGCCTTACCTTCCTATCAGCTGAAATACCTCCTTAATCCTTTGTGTCTTTTCAGTGACCTCCTCTCTGCAGTGTGTTTTAAAACTAAGGAGAAAAGGGTCGAGATTCCAGTCCCAGAGAGCTCCACTAGGGTGACAATAACCACGAACAGCATTTCTGAAACTGCTTTTGCTACCAAAGAATTTGAAATTCACAGGAAAGACATCTGTAAGTATTAGGTTTTACGGGTGTACCTAAGGCCTTTATACTATGATTAACAATGCTCCAGAAGTCTATATGGTTGCAGTTTTCTTTGGCACTGTTCCTGTATGTAAAATGTTGACATGCTGAGTCCATATGAATCTACCATACATAACAGCTTGTTTCTTCTCCCCCCTCAGGGGAAAGAAAACCCCTCTTACACATAGGTCATAGCAGAGAAATCAAGAGCACAATGTGAGAAGGAAAATTAAGTACAACACTCTTACATCCCTGTAATCACTCTTTGACTTCTTTTTTTTCCTAATTGTAAATTAGGAAGGATTTGTAAACAAGTTCTTAATCAGCACACTGAGGTAGTTGCATGGGGCATAAAGTGCATTTGGTCAGACTTGGCTTGGGGAAGGTAGAATGAACTTCCTAATGCCTGTCCTCCCATTGTAACAGCTGAATAGCTATAGAATGAAGTAGTTTATTCCTGCAGTTTCACAAAATTTTAAGGGAAGTGCAAAGCATTTGACGCTGTCCTGCACGACATCCTTGTCTCTAAACTGAAGAGACATGGGTTTGATGGACCCATCCACTTGGTGGATAAGGAGTTGGCTGGATGGCTGCACTCGAAGAGTTGTGGTCAATGGCTTGATGTCCAGGTGGAGACTGGTGACGAGTGGCATTCCTCAGTGGTCGGTATTAGGACCAGCCCTGTTTAACATCTTTGTTGGTGACAGTGGGATTGAGTGCACCCCCAGCAAGTTCACCAACGACACCAGGCTGTGTAGTGCAGTTGACATGCTGGAGAGAAGGGATGCCATCCAGAGGGACCTTGACAGGCTGGAGAGGTGGGCCCATGCCAACCTCATGAAGTTCAACAAGGTCCTGCACGTTGGTCAGGGCAATCCCAAGTACAAATACAGGCTGGGCGGAGAATAGATTGAGAGCAACCCTGAGGAGAAGGACTTGGGAGTGCTGGTGGATGAGAAGCTCAACATGAGCTGGCAATGTGCACTTGCAGCCCAGAAAGCCAACCGCATCCTGGGCTGCATCAAAAGAAGCGTGGCCAGCAGGTTGAGGGAGGTGATTGCCTTCCTTTAGTCCACTCTCATGAGACCCCCCTCCTTCAGTACTGCATCCAGTTCTGGAGCCCCCAACATAAGAAGGATGTGGACCTGTTGGAGCGAGTCCAGAGGAGGGCCACACAGACAATAAGAGGGCTGGAGCGTGCCTCCTGTGAGGCCAGGCTGAGAGAACTGGGGCTGTTCAACCTGGAGAAGAGAAGACTCTAGGGAGATCTTATAGTGGTCTTCCAGTACCTAAATAGGGCCTATGGGAAGGATGGGGAGAAATTCTTTATCACGGCCTGTTGTGATAGGACAAGGGGTAATGGTCTTAAATAGAGGGAAGTAGATTCACACTGGACAAAAGGAAAAATATTTTTACAATGAGGGTGGTAAAATACTGGAGCAGGTTGCCCACAGAAGTGGCGGATGCCCCATCCCTGGAAACATTCAAGGCCAGGTTGAACAGAGCTCTGAGCAACCTGATCTGGTTGCAGATGTTGCTTTTCCTTGCAGGGGGTTGGACAAAACAACCTTTAAAGGTCCCTTCCAACCCAAACTGTTCTATGATTCCGTGATTCAAAGTCGTATCATGTGTCAGTCCTGGCAGCATGATATTTTTTTAATATATATGCCCAACTTACCCAACTGTTCAAATGTATATGAAACTGGGCAAATACATTTATGCTTGGGAGGTAGGCTGGAGTCATAGATAAATTAGACTTGTTCCCAATTCCTTGCTCCCAAAGGAGGAAGTTGTAAGCTGAAGATAGCATTGACACCATCTGCCACGCTTGCTCATAATTTAGTCTTTGGTTTTGGTTTGCCTGCTTATTCCTTTAGTGCAGTCAAAATCTAAAGTCAGTCACACTTCTTATCCATGGCTCAGTTTTCTCTCCAGTTAAGAGTAACTCAAGAACTTTAACAAAACATAGATCAAAAATATGTGGGCAACAGAGTGACTTCTCCAGCATTTTGCTGACTCCAGGCAGGATGAGTCTTTCAGGTTCATCACACGTTTTCCCAGGTAGTATGTTCACTGTGGTGGACACTTCACAGGCTCTCAGAGCCTTGGCCAGGACTGCAGTTGAATAAATCACACATTTTAAAAACAGGATTTGTCCTGCACCAGACCTAGTGAACTGCCATAGCCATTGTGCTACCATAATCCCTCCCTACTTCTCAGACTCTTGCTTCACCATCACCCATTCATAGAAGAGATGCGTCTGTTTAATCTCGCTATCCTGTCCGCATCACCATGTCGTGCCTTTTATATTTCTTCTAGCTTTCTTCTGGATCCTCTTCAGAGCCTCATGTAAGCTGCTTCCATCCTGTGCATCTGCTCTCCTTTCTCTCTACTCTCACTTCTGTGCAAGTGCCCTCTTCCCCCCTACCTGTCTCCAAAACCCACTTTTTCCGTTGGGAAGTTTTCTGTCATCCTCCCTAAATGTGTTCTCATGTACACTTCAAAAACTATCACTATGTTTCCTTTATCTCTGTGGCACTGAATGAAGGTTGTGAAAGACAGAATGTCTTCCTTACCGTGCATTGGGAAGAGTCATATTCATGATCAGTTGCTCCCACGTCGACATGCTGAGATGTTAAAAGAAAATGCTACCTGGTGCCTTATCGGCACCTGAGCTTTCCTGGGAACTTTCATGCTTAAGTAATGACAGAGCCCATCTTGTTCTCGTTAGAGAGGTTGAGTTACATGTTGATATGGCTACGAGCAGAGAGATGTGGCTGTTAAACACCTGTAGGGCTGGTGTTGCTGACTAATGACTTGAATATGGCTTTTCCCCCCCGCCCTCTCTTTTTTTAAAGCGTTTGTTCCTCTCACTCCACGTATTCTTAGTTTAACACCTGACTTTTCGACTTCCACATTAACTGTGAAGTGGAGTGTTAATGGATCAGTCTTCCCGTATGCACTGGATACCTTTTGGCAGATTGAGATACTCCGTAAAGAAGCAATGGAAAAAGTTGCACAGGTAAGTCCTTTCCTTGCTTTAAGAAAATTACATATACCGTTTTTGCCCTTGGTAGTATTCAGGGAGGTCATTTGAAGAAAGATGAGAATAATGAAGGTTATTTTAGAGCTTTGCAGAACGTGAGTGTAGTCATGCTTCTGGAAGGTAACTTCTTGTTAAGTTTCGAAGTGTGAGAACATTGGCTACTATACTGTCAGTACTTATTCATAGTCACAGCTTTTTTTTTTTTAAATCTAGTACAGGTTTTTTGTTGGTTTTTTTTTTTAATTAGAACCTGCTTATGCACTTGGCAGATATTTTACACCATTATCTATGCTTTACTTCCCCAACAGGGTCTCAAGTCTTGGTAGTCTTTGAATGTTCAGTTTGCTTTGGTTTTTTTTTGTGTGTTTTTTTTTTTTTTGTAACCACTGTTATTCCAGGCCGATATGTAGCTCTGTTCTATAATCTTTAGGAATGGAGAAAAGATAAAATGTGCAGCCTGGGACTAGTGTTAAAAGAGTTTCATTCTGGAAAAGTTGAAACATTTACCTGCTTGTGAGAGACCCAGCATTTTGAAATGCTTAGTGAGCTTCCTGCTCTCCTTAAAATGTCTATCCTCTGATATTTCTGGTTGGTAGTTTACTTGGCTAGTGGGCTGTTAAGCAGCTTAGGCTTTTGTCCAAGTAAATTCACAACACAGCTGAAAGTTAGGTGGGACACTCCAACCATCTATCAGGATTTTATTATTTACTTCACTAAATTTGCCATTCTGTTGACACCTGAGTGATTATATGTTATTACTAACAGCTTATGTTCATAAACTCTCTGTTTTCTTTGTGGGGGAAAAATTTGTAGGTAACTTACTATTCAAAACCAACTCATGAAGACAGCATTCTTTCTTGGAACTGGACATCAGATATGCCTTTGGAGTGTACTTCACACTATGTGAAGATTCGTTGTTATATTAATGTAACACAGTTTGCTGGCCCCAAGGATTGGAGTGACTGGAGCCCAGTAGAAAAGGTCCCTGGTATGTTTATTCCATTGCCACCCCATGGACTATGATTCCTTTAAAGTAAGCCAAAATCAGAGGAGAAACATTAGACAGTGATGGGCTTTGGGAGTGTTTTGATTAGCGAAATAATGCAATTATTAGTTAATGAAACCTGGTAAACATTGATTTGTATGTATTGGAGTGCTCCTCAGTCATATTTTAGCTGATCATAGAATGGTGTGGGTTGGAAGGGACCTTTAAAGGTCATCTAGTTCAACCTCCCTGCAAGAAGCAGACACATCTCCAACCAGATCAGGTTGCTCAGAGCCTCATCCAACCTGGCCTTGAATGTTTCCAGGGATGGGGCATCCACCACTTCTCTGGGCAACCTGTTTCAGTGTCTCATCACCCTCATCGTAGAATTTATTTTTTACTTTTATCTAGTCTGAATCTACCTCTTTCTATTTTTAAACCATTACCCCTTGTCCTATGCCAACAGGCCATGCTAAAGAGTTTCTCCCTGCTCTTTTATGAGCCCCCTTTAAATATTGAAAGGCACCATGGTTTAAGTATTGATCAGCACCATGTTTATAGCAATTTGTTCATGGGGGTTTGTTTGTTTGTTTTTGTTTTCTGTTCTTCCTTCTCTGCTAGGAAAAGATACTGAGCCCGATGGGAGTGGGGTTTTTCCTCAGGACACTGTGGTGGCAGTAGGTTCAGATGTGACCATTTGTTGTGTCCATGAAGAAGGACAGGAGATACAACGGATGACTTACGGATCAGAAGTATACCCAATGATACGTCTGAGCAATCGGAGCAGTGCCATCAGGGTCCTAAATGCCAGTGCTTCAGATACCAGTGGGACAAATGTATTGTGCATACTACAGCCCGAAGACATGCATGGAACTGTCTTGTTTGTAGGATGTATGTATCATTATGCATACTAACCTTAGGAAAATCAAAATAATTTTGAGACTCCTAGTATTCTGCTAGGAAACTAGCAGAATTGTGGCTTTTTTTTCCCCTGGCCTTTGGTTTTGAGGATGAACTGTGATTGTACTTGTTTGATTTCACTGTGGAAACTCCAGCCCTTGGAGCAGACACCAAGGCTGGGAGGATGAGGATGTACCCACGTAAGCCCTCTTCTCTTAGAACTTGGCCCAGTGCTTCTTTCCTTCATGTCTTTTTCTAAGGCATTTCTTCATAATCTGGAATACTTTGTAGTTTATTGCCATATGAAGATTTATACCCAGTCTCTATCACTTTAATTTACATCTGTTATACTTTGGTCCATGAGAAGGTGAGAGTAAGAGCAGGAATTGTAAGTGAAAACATTCATTTACCAACCAGTCAAATGAAGACAATAAAACAGACTTGCCACAACAACAAGTGCTCATCCAGGGCAGTAGCTCCCAGGGAGCTAATTACAGCAAAGGAACCCAGCTGACAGTTCCTCTTTCCTGGAAAATCTTCTAAACATTCTGTTAGCATTTTCTTTAAAGATACTGAATCACTGTGTGTCTTCTCTGTGTAACCATGCCAGCCTCAGAAATCTTCTCCAGATACAGATACTGCTTAAACCAAACTAGGGAAAATACCTAGTTGTTCTTTCCCATAGTTGATCACTTCAGAGCTTTGTATTTTACCTACAGGGGTTTTGAGAGTTATCATGTTCTAGTAGATGCCCATTAGAATCCTGTTCCCCATTGCAAAAAACTCTTTGAGCTTAGTGTCCTTGCGATTGAGGGAAAGGAGAGGAGATACTGGACTCATTTTGAAAGTGTCTTCCCATGTGTGATAGCAGATGCAAAACAGAATGCAACCTTTTATGACTTCTGAGTGAGATGCCATTTTTATATTGTTTGTGCAATATTTGCTTTTTTGGGAGCATCTTCCGAGTAATAAGTCAGTGGTTCAGGAGCTAAGGCTGTGATAATCCCATAGGTTTTTCCCATACAGTGGTTTTTGAAGAGCTGGGATGTGGCAAAGTCTGTTTCCGGCCAGTGTTTCTTCTTTTGGTACCTGCGTAGTGGGAAGGGAGAGGACTTGTCATGATGCTTTTGCTGATGAGAGACATTTGAGGAAGAAAAGGCAGAGGAAATGAATGTGCGTGCACACAACCTTGGTTAAGCTAGATGTGGCAAAATAAGTGTTCTTTTTGGGCCACTGCTTGTAATATGAACTCAGCCTGTCACTGTTGCCTGTTGTGTTAGTGCCCTTTCTCTAGCACAGCTATGTGGATGTTACTGTCCTACCTCTTGCAGAAAAGTGTATGAGACTTGAAATAACTGCTCTGCTTAGTCTCATGTTAGCACGGTTGCCCTCTCCGTGAGAGCAAGCTCTAGTATGTCCATTTTCTCCAGGAGCAGCTCTAGTATGGGAGCAAAGAACAAGCTTTAAGAAAAAGACGGGCACTCCCAAAGCAACGGTGAGGATGACGAGTCATTTGGAGTTTGCTTTAACTTTCAAATTCAGTGTGGAATTCATGCTAAAGGGAACATCTCCTTGACATGACTTGCTTGGAGAATTCAAAGCAGTGGTGGGGCTGGCACATAAGAAAACGTGATGCACAGCCGACAGCATTCCTACATTGCTCAGCTAAACTGATGCTTGGAATTTTGGGAAAGTCTTGGCAGAGTTTCAGTGAAACACTTCCAGGTCAGAGCCTGGAGCTTGTGAACATATTTGCATGTGATTTACCAGATTACCCACCCACTTAGAAGCCTGGAGTCAAGTGTTAGTCAGATGGGGCTGATAATAATTATCCATCTGTTTTATTAGGATTTTTGTAAAGCATATTATTTATACGGTTGGAGCGTGAATTTGTGTATTTGTGAGGCACGCAATCTAGACCCAGAAAAAAGAAAAAGGTGATGCTTTCAGGAAGCTAGTGGCCCAACTGTCAAATGGCAAAACATCGACTAACTGTTTTGGTTTCCTTTCCTGCTACAGATGCCCCTGATATTCCCCAAAACCTCAGCTGTGAAACGTCCAACTTCCTGATAATAAAATGCACCTGGAAACCGGGTAGACCCAGTGGACTATACGGAAAACGAAAGACCAAGTATAGTTTATTTGAAAGGTAAAACAATGCAGCACTAAAAGGAGTAAAAGGGTAGAACAGGAATATATCCATTGCTGCCTGTGACTTACTGCACTGTATTTAAATGAGATAATCTCCATTGTTTAGACGCTAAAATACTTGTCAAGGGTTTGTCAAAGTTGAAACTAAACTAAACTTGGAGAACCCTTATCTAGCTCTGCAAAATTCCAGAGGGAATTAAGGATGGCTTTTCCCAAAGACTTACGCCATTATGAACTTATGAGAAAATAAAGGCTTAATGTGTCAGGCTGCTGTCAACATGTGGATAAGACCAATATTAAAATACAGGGCAATGGTAGGAGTCATTCACTAATTTTTAATTTTTTTTTTATATGTGACCTCTGTCAGATAGTCTGTCATACATTTGCCAAGCTTCTGCAGGATGACAGAAACTCACTGAGGAACTATTGTAAGACAGCCCAAATGCTACTGGGGAAAATAGCAATAAGCCTGCATCTGTTCTCTTCCCAGCATTAAGAAGTAGGTAGTGTAGAGCAGGCTAAGTGTGTGTTACCTGGAAAACTTTGAAAGGGACAATAACACTGACGACATCCACAGAAAGAAGTGAAGACTGGTGCCCCACTAGCTTTTTCTACATCGTAGGCCACATAAAGCCCTAAAGTGAAGAATCGTTGTTTTGGAATAGTACTTGCAAATGGAATTCCTTGGTGGTTATGATTAGAAGTTAGTGAGGAGTTAACAAAACTCGCGTAACAAGGAGGCTCCTCTCTAATGCCAAAAGAGCAGTCAGGGAAAGGAGCCAGAAGAGGCCTGAGTCACACAATCTGAGGGGAAATGGAGTCTCATGGTGGCCTCAAAGCAACTCAGAGGCAATGGGGATTGAGTTACAGTCACAGATGTCATCCAGGATGCTAGTGCTAAAGAAATGATTGGGTAGTGTGCAAAGAGGTGGACAAAACAGATCTGGTAACTGAAGGAAAGAAGCTCCAGTCACTGGCTGCCCGTATTCAGCTCATAAATGAGGATGTAGTTCAGACTTGTTTCGCACAGCCCAGAGCTGTGAGGAGATTAATGTGATGGGTTTCAGGGTAAATATTCTCATCCCTGTGCTCAACCCACACCGAGC
Source organism: Tetrax tetrax (assembly GCA_009806455.1). NCBI lineage: Eukaryota > Metazoa > Chordata > Aves > Otidiformes > Otididae > Tetrax > Tetrax tetrax. The sequence continues at coordinate 170,682 of WHYT01016104.1, forward strand.
TATTGAAATAGAAAGTATGGAGTGGAGAGAGCTCACAGCTCATCTAGAACACAATGAAAAAGCCCAAAGGAAGAAATTAAACTTGTGCTACTGCATGAGAGGTTTACACAGATTGTAATTAAAGCAACTTCTATATATGTACATACTTACATCTTTACTCCCTAAAGATGTAACTCGGGTCTTGGCTGTTGCCAGACTGCAGCTCCTGCTTTTGATTTAAAAACGACTGGGACCCGAGGATGTATCGTATCGCAGGTAACAAGCCTTAGTTTAGATTTGGCAGGGCTGATAGAGGTAGTGTGTGTGTGTAATGTGTGTCATATCTCTCTAGTTCAGAAAGCCATTAAGAACATTTTTTAAATGCAAATGTATGCTGATCTGAACAAAGATACTTTAAATCAGCATCTTAGTTGTGACTTGTGAGATGGTTTTACAGGACCTACCTGTTTTCCAGGCTTTTGGGAAGTGAGAGGATGGAAATGTTATGCTAGTGGAAGAGGAGAGTTTCATGTGAGAACAGGGCAAGTCATGACTGATGCCGCTTTAACCTGTGTTGTGATGTTAGATATGCCTCTGCCGTCAGATCGTTCTGTAAGCCACGTGTCAGTGAACCAGTCATTCTTTACTGTGTTTTCAGTCTACACTTCTGACTGTTGCTAGAAAATCTCTTATTTGAAAATTAAGTTGTCTACCCCTGCCTCTTTTTACTTTGTAGAACATCTGGTAAAAATGTTTCTTGCGAAGTCAATGAAATGAACAAAGAGAGTGCCTGTGGCTTTCCAGTACTGGCTGATCAAAAAATCTACGATTTCATACTAGGTGTCTCAAATCCTATTGGGCAGACAGAGTCATCGCTTTTGATTGATTTAACTCAAAGAGGTAAGACTTAAGAATTACAAAGGCAAAAAATATGTCTACTGCATGCTAACCCTTTGTTTGGTTTGGGTTTGAAGAACTCTGACATGGTATACTTGTCATTATTTTGTTTTATTGTCATCAGTATTTTGCCATGCTCAATAATTTGAACTTGAAAATAAAACAGCTTAGCAGCTTAGGACATGTCCCGAGGGAACAATTAGGTGTACAGGGAGATGCCAGTTCTCAACAACAATGCTACCAGATTGGGTACACTGCTGTGTGGATAAATGTAATCTAATTAATTAGCTAGTTGCTGTTTATGTATTACTTTATGTTCTGTTATGCATCAATAAGTAAAATTTAGGTGTAACTTTATGAACTGTGAGTGACCCTGATTTCAGTGTCTCTCAAAGGGCAAGGTGTAATACAGGTTTACAACAGCAGGATCTGGAGCATGAATCAGTAGCACTAATAGGTAAATGGTAATAGCAGGAGTATTAACTGCTATTGGTAATAGCTGCGATCATCTGCTGTTTTGATTTGTAGAAAGAAATTACTACTTTAATTAGACCTTCAGTTTAAACAAGGAAAGGGAGAAGATGACCACCTTTCTAGGGCCGTCTTCCTCATCCTTTTCCATCTGCCTCCACAACCACAGCTGAGGATTCAGGGGTTCCTAATGGTTACAGCATTTTGCCATTCTCTCTGAAAAACAAATTTGAAATTGAAGATGGTGTGGTGTGGTTTGTTTGGGTTTTTTTGTTCATTTTCCAGTTCAACTAGCCTGAGACTGGAATTGTCAGGTCCTAAAAAAAGCATAATTTGTTTCTGTTAATTGTAAACTGGGCTGGTTTGCACCTAGTCTATATGACTGGTATTTGCTATTGGTTACCTTTCCTTTCTTTCCCTCACTGTCCACTTAATTCCCAACGTAGAGTACGTACGTCCTTAAAGGTAACTGGACCAATTGCAGTAGTAGAGATGTTATAGCTACGAATAGTAGTACTGCATATTATTGAAAAATTCCATGAAGGAAGTTTTGGGGAGGGAGAGGTCATTCAGGAGTCCTATTCCGTCCTACTGTACAGATTTTAAGTTGTAACTTACAAAGTTCCCAGAAGGTGAGCAAAGTTGAGTGAATTTCATCCATCACTGTGGTCCTCTGAAATAGCTTGTGTTGTACTCTTTTAATAAAATCAGTAGGAAGGGAAGTGTTTTTTCTGTGTCTCCAACTTCTTATCACACATGCTAGTATGCTCAGCCTTAAGTAAATCTGTTACAATGGTTGATAGCTGAGAAGAGCCTCAGGAATGAGACTGCTTGCAGGTGTCTTCCCAGCACCAGCTGTCCTAGTTGCTAATCGGATAACTTATTTATCCTTCTGATTCTCTTTGATCTTCTAAAGATTTTTCTGAGCTACAGTGAATTTTTTTTTCTTAGAACTGAGATTTTTCTCTTTATTTTTTAAGTTCGTCCAAAAGTTCCAGAAAAGTTAACTGTTTCTGGGAGCAGCTCCACAAGCGTCCATCTGCGTTGGTTTATAAATGGCAGCTTTGCGGGTATCAGACTTCTGTGTCAAACTGAAATTAGCAGTGGTCACTCTGAGCGAAAACTGGTAAGTGTTGCTTTTAATGTTGAGGGGTTTTTTTTGGCTTAGGTATTGTTCTTTTCCACTGAACTAGTTGCATTTCAAATTCTTTCCTCTCCAAGAGTTTCATTCCAATCATCTTATTAAATGATTAACGTAGTAATAACTAGAAGTTCATCTGGTAAAATCAGAAAAAGTTCTTTTGATCTCCATTATTGCCTGCTTTTTTTTTTTTTTTTTTTTTTTTTTTTTTTTTTTTTTTTTTTTGGCTGGTTTTAAACAATTTAGAGGAAATTGATATTACCATGTTATTTGGTACTTGGAGAGGTGCATAGTGCTTTATGCTAAGCCTTTAGATAACAGTCCTTTTGCCATGTCCTTCCCAGTGCAAACTGTATTAACATGCTTCTTCCAGGATGTGCTGTGGCCCTACAGACTTCGAGTGTTTTTTTCAGTTTACCTCTTGCAGTCTGTAGTTCAATTTCTTTTTAATTTTTTTTCCCCTCAGATAACTGTTCATTTATTTGCTGTCAGCAGTTGATATGCATGTGGCTGTGATAGGGAGCTGCTAAACCTCCTTGTATGTCAGTGATGTCGAGACAGGAAAAGGAAGGATTCTTCCACTGGGCTTCTCAGTAGGTGTCTCCAGTGAAGACCTCCACAGCTGGAGAGAAGGTGGTATTTCTGGGTGGGATTCAGATTTTCCAGCATTCAGGCTTCCAGCTGCCGCCCGGCTTTAGTGCTCTGCGTCACTGACTGGAGCTGCATGTTTACTCTGCTGACTGTCAGAGGAGCTTAGGATACTAATTTAGCCACCAGCATCAGATACTGAGTGTAGGTGGTGGGAGAATATCCTCTTCTTCCGTACTGCCTGACTAAGTGTAGGGTCATCTGTGTCCCTGGAGAAGCCTAATGGCAGAACTGTGTCTTGGGTTGGCCTGAGCTTTACCCCCAAATTCTGTGTTTGTGTGTTCAGATGGAGTATCTGTGACCAGCTTGGGTAGACACATGGTGTATCACTAGGTCTTGGTGAACAGAGTCTGACTTTGTAATTTGAGCACATTAACCTCAGAGGCTGCTTTTTTACAGCAGCTTGTTTGATATTTAGCAGGAGTGTTCTATTACCCACTGTATTTAGTTTCCTGTTGTGCACAGCTGTTGGGCACAGCCGTGAATAAAGTCACTCAAGCCACAGAATTGATGCAGCTCAGACTGAAGATAATCATATACATTGCTTCTAAAATGGAGCGGTAATTAATGCATTATCTATAAGAGTATTTTTTAAATGCTTTCAGAGCACCTAATGATTGTGAAAGCCTTAACCTTTTATATTTTATCTATAATGACATGTGCTAAGTAGTACCCAGAGATTAGGTACTGCAAAGAAAATTATGCGTATCTTTGGAATTAACAGCAGAAGGAACTAGCTTTTAGACTTACATAACGGTTCTGACAGATGAGCTGTGCCGGATTTTGGTGCATGGTCTGATATACCATCATCCACAGTTGTCTGTATTTCTCTGCTCCCAACAGTTACTATGTCTGGAGCAGTCATCAGGGGAAACAAACACCCCAAAGTCACTGCTTATCTGCACATATGTACTATTCTATGGTTCTATATCAGAGCCCTAAGCTACAGATATTTTGGAGCACAGCAAACAGCTTGGTAGAAGCTTTTACAGCCTGGTTATGTTGTTTCTGGTTGCTTAATAAAAAACCTCCAAGAGTTCCCTGTAATGAACAAAAGTAGCTGTGAAATTGTTATGGGGTTTTACATGGCATTTTGAAGATGTTTTCAGAAGCTTTTCCATCCGTATGAGAGGTTGTTGGCTTTTTAAAATAGTTTTCAAGTTGTCATTTGGATTTAGAAATGCACAATTAGTTGCAGCTTCAAGTCACTTGGAGTCCAGTTTTTGGCAGCTGTGATGCACATGTGTTATAATTAGATGCAGTAAAAAATATTCCCAGACTTAGAGTTTCTTTGAGTAGTTATGAAACTGAAATACTCCATAACCTCTCACCATTTTAAGAACGACAGGAGAGACTAGTCCTGTGCTAAGAGCTGTGAACAGAGATCGCTTAGGTAAGACTTGGATAGTATCTTTTGAAGGAAAAAGGACTGCTTAGGAAGAATGCCTGATAAGCATCCTGCTCAGATGCTTCTGTGCATGTGTCTTAAGAAAAAGGCCTTGTCCACTAAGTGTGATGTGCACATGCACAGTGGAAGTGCAGGTTCTCAAATCCAGAACTGGGATCCTGGCCTGCCTTGTGTGAGCAGAAGTTCCGCTTCATAGGAGAGTGAGGAGGACTAGATGGGATACTTGGGAAGCAACAGCTTGCTACTGTGTGTAGATCTCATCCTCTGGAAGGCTTATCAGTGTTCTCTCTCCTTTTCATGCTTTACATCTCAAAGGTGTTACCTACTGTGATATTTCAGTTTCTCTGCTATATATGACTTTATTTTGGCAGACCTCTGAAAAATATTCCTTTGTTTAGGGTGACTGCATAGGAAATATTTTTCTTTTTCATTAATTTCTTTGTAGGGCTTCACTACATCTTTTTCTTTTTTCACACTGTTGGTATTCTTGGGGAAATATATCACCTTTTTAGGTGTTGACTTTCAGCATAATCTAGGAGCAAAAAAAAAGGTGTATATATATCACGTCAATTTCTGTAAATTTTTAATAGCACAATGTCTCCATGCCTGGTGGAAAATTCACAACTTACACGACTCAGCTGAATGCATTGCACCCATATACCAAATACCAGTTCAGGGTGCGCTGTTCAGCTGCTGACCACTTCTGGAAATGGAGTGACTGGAGCAGGATAGAGGAACACACAACCCTGGAAGCCCGTAAGTTTATTCAGTTCTTTAATGATAAAATATTGAACTTGTGAAACCATATATTTTAAAATCAGCCATCTAAAAAGCTAACTTGTTGATAGATGGTAAATTATCTACTATGCAACTTGTGAAAAAAAAAAAAAAGAAACAAAACAAGGGAGGGGGGAAAAAAAACAAACCTTTTTTTCTTTTTTTCCTTAGCTCCTGCACGAGGACCAGATATCTGGAGAGAAAGAAGTCCTTCTGGAAAAAGTCTGAAAGTCTTTTGGAAGGTAGATAGGACATTGAAAGTTTTAAAATATTAATGTAACTCTTTGAAAAACTATTTCCTTTCATAGTCAATAAATAGGACTGCTTTTCTTAACTTTTTGTAGAACCATCCATAGAGACAAATATTTTTCCCTAAGTGAGGATACTGAGAAGCATTTCACATGAAGAATTAAATTTTTAATAGATCCCAGCTGAAAATTAAAAACTTAAGATCTTATGTCTTTATTCTCAAAGTCACACTTGAGTAACTGTCTTTTCTGCCTTGTAGTCCTATACAGTCATCAAACTAGGTCAGGACATGAAATTCATATTATCCTATTTCTTCTTTTGTTAACTCCATTCTCTTTTTAATGTTCTCTTGGTCTGTTCATAGCCCTTATCCCTTTCTGAAGCCAATGGAAAAATAGTGTCTCATGAAGTGTCCTGCTACCTGCTGGATACACCACTGGAGTATAAAGAAGTCACCGAACCCTCAAACAGTACTGAGATAAAACTTGGAGAGGATGACTGTGTAGTTAGTGTTGTAGCCAAAAACCGTGCAGGCTCGTCTCCTCCTTCGAGGATAACGAGTGTGGAACTTCCAAATGGTGAGTGCTCCAGGTAGAGAGCTAAACATCCTTTGAAGCTTGGGGAATACCTGCGCAAGTTTTTTTTTTATTGAAAAATAAGATGATAAACGCTTTTTTGTGTTTGGTTTCTGGTTTGTTTCCCCACCCAAATTTACTGGGTGGGGGAAGAAAAAAAATGCTGCTTTGCTTTTAGGGTAGCATCTCGCCAATTATTTGTGCTCTTTGAATAGAAGGAGGGTGATAGTGTGCAGTCTTTGCAGCTGTGTTGCACTTTTATGGAGACTTCCCAGGAATAAAAGGGATGAGGCTTCAAAGCATTAGTGTTGATCTCTGATGTTTAGGGAGATCAGTTTATTTCTGTGTGTTCTTGTTGAGATGCTGAAAAGTGTTAGGTGCTAAAGAGAATCAGAATAAAGTTTTGGGGATACTGTGTGGCTTTTTAAGGGGAGAATTGTCAGTTCAGCGGGTGTGAGCTCTGCAGGAGAATTATTAATTGAGCTGGTTGGTGAAGTGTTGGCGTCCTTGTGCTAGCAGCTGGGGTTTGAAAAGGAGGTAAGACTTCAGCTTCCCAGCTAAAACACTGCTGCTCTTGCTATGGGTTTTTATAAAGGGAAATAGCTGAGCCAGACAGTGATTTTCTGCTCCTAACACTGAGCTTGGGGAGAAGATAATATTGCATCTGGCTCTTGTGAGTCCATGCTTCTTTGCATGCCAGAAGAGTGTCATGTCCTGAAGCCCGTTAGCTCCAGATCTACCTGCTGCTCTGCAGGGAGGACAGATTTACACAGTAAAGTCCCTCTCCGCTTGTTTGCTAGGTGCTGCTGCTCCTTCCCCATCCAGCAAACAGGTACTGCAGTCACTTGTCTTGCAACTTGCATTCCCATAGACTGTGCCATCTCTCACGGGAAGAGATGCGCTTTGCCTGAGATTCACAGTGAGAGAAAAAACAAGTTTGTTCCTACACAAAGAAAGCCATTGCTCTTAATGTTTCTTGTGCTTCTCTAAAAGACTAATACCTTAAATATATTCTGAATATATTCCTTGGAGGGAAAAGTAATTGTATGGGATAGTTGAATGAATGAAAATGCTTTTATAGCTCTCCTTCAGCAGTGGAAGAACGAGACTCTGGGAGTCGGGGAGGTGTCTGTAATAGATTTGTGGTGTGGGACAGCTGATGGCAGCTGGAGCTTTGCATTCATTTATAGCTTTCTCTGGGATGTCTGAGGTTCCCTTTGGTGTTACCCAACTTGTACTCGTTGAAGATTTGCTCCCAAGTTGGTACAGGAATTATCTGAGTCACTGACTGGAGTCATGAAAGATGACTCATTCACTGAACTGGATGACATTTCTGCCCAAACATCTTTTCTGGCTTCTTCCTGTGTACAGTCTGTAAGTGCTATTAATGTCCTTAAGAGCACGGTGCCTCTGAAGCTTGAGATCTGCTGAGGTTTCATGAAAACTCAAAACACAAACAAAGGGTACTCTGCCTTAATTAATTTGTCACTGTCTCTAAAAAGTGCTCTGTAGAGAGTTGGGACATATAGTCTGGCTACAGGCTCCCCTACCACAGTAGTACTGTAGTGCTAGTAATTATTTCTGCTAGTCTAGGTTGCAGCTATAAATACACCAAAATGAGCAGTACTGCCCTGGGTGAATGTCTAGTGATCTGTCTCAGGGAATAAAATTGTGTGGTGTATTTAAGAATTTTTTAGAGAGAATGTGCTCTCTGTCAGTAAAAAGTCTTTCATGAAAATAGGAAAATTAAAGCAGTCTAATTTAAAATGTGCTCTTTTCTAGTATCATGGAAGTATGGTTTCACTGGTTGCATAATATCATTTTAGGGAAAAGTATTGAAAGACTTCGGGAGTTGACTTGCCTTTTTTTAATCATATGTGTCTTTCTTGCCACGAACAAGCTAGGGAAGGATTATGCACTTAGCTGTATGTTAATATTATTTAGAAATAGACAGTCCTTCAACATTCACAGCACGTCTGTGAGAGTAAAGTTTTCACAGCACTGGTTCTTAAAAACTGCCCTTGCCCTTCAGCTTTCCATAGTTTATGGTTTTAATAACATGAAATAATAGACTCAATGGGGAGCATAAATGAGAACACTGAAAAAGGAAAAACTGAAACCCTGAGATTGTTTTTGCAGATCTGCCGTGGGGCCACAGCTGTTGTGATGTCCTTTGGAAAACATCCCTTAGCTCAGTGGGGTCCCATCTGATGGACAGCCATAGACGCTGCAGGAATCAGGAGTTGTTCCCAGATCTGATCGCTTCAAGAGCAGCTAAACCTTGATAATCAGAAATTAAAAAAAAATAGACTAAAGGCAAAGCTCGCTTTTTTTTTTTTTTTTTTTTTTTTTTTTTTTAAATTTACTCTTGGTACACTGGAGCCTCCAGAAAGTTCACTAGAGACTTGATTTTTGCTGTTCATTCTCTGTGAAAAAAAAGGTTGACTGTGGTCGGGCGAGTGACAGCAAGGCACTGTGAAAAAAACACAAAGCAAACTGTTTAGTGAAATGACAGCAGGAATTTATAGCTGTAGGCTCCTGCCAAATTGGTGTCAAGTCAGAGTTGAACCTGACATCTGCTGTAAATCCTTACCTTGAAAAAGTGCTTTTTAAGCCAGTCCCGAGCTGCAGCACTTCTCGTCATCGTACTTAAGGCTGGCTGAAGGATTTGCTGCAAGCTATGTCTAATTTCCAGTACTTCAGAAAGCATAGCTGAGTGCACTGCTTCAAATTTCCCAGTACCAGGAGCGCCGCTCTCGTAGTTAGAAATTAGTGCAGTTTATAAAACCTTTGTGCTGTGGCTGGAAGGCTTTCTTACAGTCTGGGCTACAGATAAGTGTCTGCTCTCTGATGGATTTTTGTGTCGTCTTTGTTGCAGACAATGTCAAAACAGATCGGGCCGTGGCAATGGGGAATGGAATTTATATTTCTTGGAATTCTTACCCTAACATGACCTGTGGCTACATAGTAAAATGGTGTCATTCATCTGGGTCTGAACCCTGTAGTGTGGACTGGCAGAAATTTCCTTCAAATACAACAGATGCAGTGATAAAGTCTGGTAAGTCAGAAATAATTTTTTGTGTCTCTTTCTGGTTGAGACCCTGAGCAGTGAGTGGAAGGAGAGCAGCACCAGTGCTGCTCTCTCTATAGGTTGAAGATTGTTGCATTGTGTGTGCTTGTGTATATAAATGAACCCCTCCTTGGTACTGTGTTTATTTTAATTTCTAACACAGCCTTGCCAAATCCAAATATCAGTCTTGATTTAACTGTTATCATCCTATGTTTATTAACTGTTTTGAAATTACCTCTTCTAGCTACATCCAGCAACTTCCTAACTCAGCCTAATGCATAACGGTTAATCTAGGGTTTGGGCTTTTATTTGGATCCTAAACATAAACAGAACTGCTCAGGATGGGGGGAAGACTAATCTGTTGTTTTTACATGAGGCAGATTTTTTTGAGTGTGACCTCCATGTGTTGGCTTGCTGTCAGCAATTGAAATTTCCTGGAACAGGGCACATTCCAGGTCTCTAGATGCTGGTGGGCAGATCAGGGAAATTAAACTCAGCTGTGGTGGGACTACTAGGAACAGAAGAGGAAAGAGAGGACCCAAAAAAGATGTAGGATTTTTCTCTGCTGGCTAGAAGGGTATATATTTGCTTTTTAGAAGAGTTTAGTATGTAAAGTCTACATTAGAGAAAACAACTTGAAGCTGTGCACGTAGGAAAGTTGAGGGGGAGAGTAGGACCTGGGAGGAGGAGGCAATATGTTTTCCTGCCTGTAATTACAACCCTGTGTCAACATTGGTTTTGTTTGTGCCAGTTAGACCTTGGTTTTTCTAAGCAGAAAATACTATGTCTGTCCAGTGATGCACTGCTCTACTCCTGAGCTCTTTCCTGAGATGGGAGTTACCAGGCTGCTAGGGCTGGGCTCAAGCTGGCAAATCCACCCCTGCGCTTTGTCCTGCCAGGAGAATCTCTCAGGCTGGACCTGAACTCTTGCAAAATTCACTTGACTTCTGTAGTTTCGCATCTTGTTTAGAAAAACTCTTGAAAGTAGTGTACACCTCTGACTGGAGAAAATCCCAGCAAGTGGTAAATTATTTACATGTCGTAGTATCAAACACTTATGCCTCTACTAAAGACGTATGACGTATGATTACTCTCTGTTTTTTGTAGAGTTAGTTCAAGCCTGGAGTTCATTGCTAAAGTGCTTCACTATTACTTTTGAGAATCCTCTGAATTTCATTTGTATTGTTGCTGAGTATTTCAAAATGCATTTGTCTTTCTGAGGAGGAGGCAGGATCTACACGGCTGCTGTGGGAGGAAAGGAAGGGGATTGTTTCTGGTAACTTGAGTTTGTGTTTCCCCATGGAAAGAGCGATTTATGCAATTTGAATAGCTTGGTTTGAATCCTATTTGTTTAGAACCAAAATTTCTCTGGGAGCTAGATCTGCTTACTGCTTCTAAACTACATCTGATGGCATAGCTTTTATAGGAGTTACAAGTAGGAGTAATATTTATACCTAATACTGTGGTCCAAGACTTTGTAATTTTTTAATACATATTTATGTAAGTCGTGTGAAAGCTAAAAGCACCACTCTTCATAAGCGAAATATTCTTACAGCAATTTTCTCTTGCAGCTCTATTTAGACCTGGCGTGAGATACAACTTTTCACTATACGGCTGCAAATCTGGTGGATATCAGTTACTGAAAAACGTAACTGGGTATATGAAAGAGCTGCGTAAGTGCACTTGATTGTTCTGGGTCTTTACAAAGTGAATTTAGACTGTGTCTATTTTTAGCTCAGTGTTGATGGAAGGAGATTGAGACCCATACAGTAGTACTGACTTCTGCCCGTTCTCTGTATATAATTCTAATACATTTCTACAGCCACTTCCAGTTCCTAGCATGCAGTAACCCTGTGTTCTCCAGCTTGTGTGGTGGCACAGGGTGTCAAGAAGTTTGCTCTGAAGGCAGTGGCAAAGGCATAACTTGAACCATAGGGCTGGGGAGAGGAGGCAGTTTTTTGATGAAGTCAGAGTAAACTTCTGAGCACATTTGGTACAGCTCAGCAAATATAAAAAGTGTCCACAACACTTCTGTGTAAATGTGCTTCTTAGACCAGAACTAGATCCTAGAGTACAAACCGCTTTGAGAATTGCACTTGTATTCCCTCTTATACCAACACTGTCTGCGTAACTGCTTTGATCCAAGGGTGAGCTTTTAGTGTCTGAATGCTTTCTGTTCCTAAGAATCTGAACATGGCTTTATCCTTGAGCATCACAACTCTGTTGTGTTGTAACTACAGCACCCATTTCACTTTGAAGTTTAGTATGTTTTCTGCTAAAATAGTTTGCTTGGAAGACTGAGCTGCTGACATAATCTGAGCCCTCGGAAATACCATTTTTTATTTCATTGCTAAGGTTGAAGGTGAGGTTACGGCAATTTTACCAGAAACTAAGCTTTCAGCCATTTGTAGCTCTGTAAAAATTCTGACCAGTTTCCCAGAAGGTTTTTCCATATGTATTCTCAATGGATTGGAAGCTTTCAAGGTAAAAGGATAAAGTATTTGGGGGAGTAAAAACACATCAAACATGCAGAAGAAACTTACTAGGAACTGAGAAGTGTATTCACTTTGCACAAGAGCATAGGTTCATTCTAAAACCTCAGATCTGCCTTTGGACAGATAACCCTCAAGGCAAAAACAGATGTATTCTTAAATGTGAGTTCAGCACGGGTAGGTAGTTACAGATCAATGCCAAATGTCAGACCAAGTCCTGATGTGCCTGACCTTACACAGTATCTGCTGTAACACTTTTCTGTGGAGTACAGGTACTGGAATAGGGACTTGAGGCCTGCTAAGAATAATTCCTTTAAGCTGAGATGGATTTCCATGACAGGAATGTGGAGTTTGTTTAATTTGAAGACAAGCTGTGAAGTCACAGAGTTAAAGCCTTTAAAAGCTCTGGATGCTGATTTGTATGCTCTGGATGTTTGTGCAATCTTTTGGGGTTTGTTTCAGGAAGAAGGATATTTACATGTATGGGTCTCTGAGAAAGCTGCCCAAGGAGACATTTTTCTTCCAGCTTCTGTTAATAGATAATACAGCAGTAATTAGTAACAATGAGACCGACATACTTGTATCTTCATAGTAGAATGTGCTCAGTCTTTTCGCATGTTCTTGAGAATGAGGGAAAACTATTCAGGAAAAAGTTGAAAGTACTAGCCCTGAAATAAAACTAATGAAACACTTACATGCATTCAGCATTTAATGACAGTGTGGTTTCTTACTAGCTTTCTCCTTCATCGTTCTCCCCACAGCTCCAAAACGTGCGCCAAATTTTACTGTAGAAGAAACTTCTTCAGATTCTATATTGGTAAAATGGGAAGACATTCCTATTGAAGATTGTCAGGGATTTTTAGAGGGATATCGACTTTCCTTTGCAAAAGGTGAAAAAGATGCTTTAAAGCCTAGGCTTTCAGAATCAGGTAAATGAAATCTATCTTTGCTCAAGCTTTTTTTTTCTTTTTTTTTTTCTTTTTTTTTTCCATCTTAAAAAAAAAAAAAAATTTTTGAAAAAGATGTTTGTATCATAATTCAGTTGCATTACTCACTGGTATAATTGGCCCCTGATATGTGACAAAGGCATTTGAAATAATCAGCTCCTTGTGTAGTTAACACAGTTGTTTTTTAATATAAGGCAAAAATTGGAGACAACCCTGGCTCACTGAGGCCATAGAGCTATGCAGTGACTAAGTGGCAGTGTGAGACACTGCCATGTGTACAGACAGCCTGGGTAGACGAGACATGGGGGAGGTTACGTGGCTATATTTAATTGAGTATATTAATTCAGTATCCATCTTGTAAGGACGTCTCTGTACAGAACTGAAGCCTGGCTCACATTAACATAAGAGGACAAGCAGGAATGTAAGAACCTAAAGTCAACCTGCAGCAACAACATACACCTGTGCTGCTTGGTGCTGTGTAAGCAAGCAGCAGCATTGCTATTTTTTTTTTTATTTCAGTTTCCTTTACACAGGCTGTTCTTCAGGTTTCACATGCTGACTTCAAGAAAGTCTTGCTAAAGCTGAGGCTGTCTTTGTGAATCCTTTCTTACAAGTGAATGTTTTTCTTACTGCTTCCAAACCAACAGGGAATCCAGAACTTAAAGTTAAGAATATCACTGACTTAACAAAGAAGTCTTTGAAAATACTTGATCTTCAAGGCAAAACAAGTTACCAGCTGGACCTACAAGCCTATACTGCTGGTGGGTTGAGCCCTCCCAACAGCCTCTATGTGGTGACAAAGGAGGACTGTAAGTTGAATCTCCCTGTTCATGGCCTTCAGCACAGGGGTTGTACAATGTACATAAAGCTGAGCTTATTTTGTTGGGGTTTTTTATTTTTCTAGTCCCTTTAGGTACTCTGGGCCTATAGTCTCATTTTTAATTTATCTAGTTAGTTATTTTTAAATACACAAATTGGTCCAGTTCAGGGTGAGAAAATGATCCTTTCCTATTACAGCTACCTTATAGTTCATGGTAGAGCATGCAAGAAAAATAACTTCTAAACTACTACTAAATACGGTGGAGTCTGAACTTAGTCTTCTCAAGCAGCTAGTTGTTTTTGTCACGTTTCCCATGATGAATAATTGCTAATACATGGTGGGAAGAAAGACATTGTGGAAATATTTAGCAGTTTCAGAATTGTAAACAGATGCTTCTCTGCTTTGAATTCAGTTTTATTGATCCCTTCCAGAAAGAAAGTTATAAAAAAAAAAATACTTTGGGGAATGGGGGGAAAGGGGAGCGGGGAAGTAGGAGGACTAAACACTGGGGTGCAAGTAAAATACATGAAAAATCAAACTTGAGGCACTCAACATCAATAGTGGAAGGCAATGGGAGCTGAACCCTGGGAATCAGACACATTCTAAACCCTATAAAAGGCAGTGTAGTTTGTGCAATGAGTTGTTGGCCTGTAAGAGCCATTACCAGAGATTTGGCCAGCTCAAGTAACCTGAAAGTGCAATTCCGTGCTTACTGAGAACAGAATTAGAGTGGCAATCAGCGTCGTGTTGCACATGAAGGCGTTCACAATTAAGTAATGAGAGATAAATATCTGCGGGTTCCTGTAGTTATCACCGAACCGGCTCTGTCTCTGGATGGACTTCTGCTCCTCCGGCAGAGAGGAAGGGTATGGTACATGTACACTCACTGTCACTGTTTGCAGACCACTGTTAGATGAGTTTGGTGAAATGATCTCTAATCTGTGGGAATGCTAGAAAAGGCATAAAACCTGATGGTAAGATGGTAACTTTGGATATATATTTACTGTCTTGTCTTTTTTTTTTTTTTTTCCATCCCCCAGCTGTAGGATTAATCATTGCAATTCTCATCCCCGTGGCAGTGGTCGTGTTGCTTGGAGTCATGGCCAGCATCCTCTGCTACCGAAAGAGGGAGTGGTAAATGCCTGCATTCAGTTTTATCTTTTACTGGATGTCTTTGCTTCCATGCTAGAGTGTTCCATGATTTTAGCTACTCTTTGTTTTCTCCAAGTACACAAAAATGTGGGCTGTGTTTAAAGTGGGTGGCAAAAACACATTGTAGAAGGTGAGGGAGAAATTGAGTCCGGGAGGAGTCAGAGTGAGGAATGCAAAAAAACATTTTGCAGGAGGCTGTCTCCCAGTGAGCACTGCTTATAAATAGTTCCTAAGTGGAAATAAGCTAGCGACATACTATAATTTTTGAGCCATCCACAAACACCCAGGTAGACATCCCATCTTCATCTTTTTGTAAACGTGGCATATCAAGTTCCTCAGTTTAAAAATATTTTTTAAAAATGGTTGGCTGTTTTTTCCATTAAAGACTCAGTGAAAGTGTAGCACACTAAATCTTTGTGCCAGATATCTTCAATATTCCTAACTAAAGGGAAGCGTTCTGACTTCTTTTTTATATTCGAGATCTGTTTCAGGGCTTGGTAATTTCTAAAAGTTTGTTGTTTTCTCTTTAAAGGATTAAAGAAACATTTTATCCAGAGATCCCAAATCCTGAGAACAGTAAGGCACTGCAGTTTCAGAAGAACATCTGTGAGGTAACCCTCATTTTAAATCTAGTATTTAAAAGGTATTGTGAGTAAAAAATTCTTTTGCAAACTTTGAGACTTCTGCTCTGGTTGTAGAACAAACTCTGTGGCAGAGGGAACAGGACAAGTTACTGAGTAACTTTTGTCAGGTGCTGTGTAGAGGTTCCTTGTCAATCTTGTTACGTGCGAAGTTTGAAGTAGGAAAGGACTGCTGCATTTCTCTCCCCCTGCTCTTACGGGAAGTGTCACTGCATGATAACAATGTGGAAGTAATGTACCCTTCTTTGTCATAGGGTTAGGAGAAGTAGAAAGTATGGAGAGGTGTACACACCATATCCCCCACCTCCTGGTAGACACAGTAGCTGGAACTGGGCGTAACATTTGAATAACCTTCTGGAATGAGTTATACAAAGCTGAGATTTGGGGAAGAGTTCTCAAACACTTACTGCGAGATCTAGAGTCTCTTTAAGTCGTTGCTTTCAGATTTCCAGGTCTTTGGCTTAGTCTCTCCCTCTTCTCCTTCTCACTTCAGGGGAATAAGACACTTAAAACACTGGAAATGAACCCCTGCACCCCTAATAGTGTTGAAGTGGTGGAAACACGGTCTGCAGCTCCCAAGATTGAAGACACAGAGATGTCTCCAGCAGCAGATACCACTGTGCCTGAAGATGGCTCTGACTCAGAAACGGAGAACCATGTAGTTGTGTCCTACTGCCCCCCTATCATTGAAGAGGAGATCTCAAATCCCCCTATGGATGAACCTGTGGGGTCGTCTCAGGTGGTTTACATTGACATCCAGTCAATGTACCAGCCTCAAATTAAACCCCAGGAGGAGCCTGAAATAAACTTAGTGACTACAGCAGGCTATAAGCCACAAATGCAGCTGCCTATCAGTGCTCTGAAAATAGAGAGTCGCTCACCTGCAGAGGAAGAATTGGATAAAACTGCAGGTTACAGACCTCAAGCAAACACAAATGCCTGGAACGTGGACACTCCAGACTCTCCTGGATCAGATGAAAGCAACAATGAAAATGCATCTTTTGGGAGCCCGTGCTCCATTAATTCCCGACAGTTTCTGCTTCCTCCAAAAGATGATGAAGACTCTCCCAAACCCAGTAACACAGGGTGGTCCTTCACACACTTTTTTCAGAACAAACCAAATGATTAACAGTGAGTCCTTATTGCACCTGAACCTGCCTTCTAAATAAGCTCTTATTCATGATGTTGTAAAGAAAGGAGGGAGAAAAGTGCAAAAGGCATGAATTATTCTTGGAGACAGTCAGCAGAGGTTCTAGTGAGCTGAATGTTATGTTAAAGTTAGTGAAAGTGTTAATGTTCCATTTTAATAGAGGCCAAGAGGCCCAAGTTATAGCAATTTAGTTATTACTTAGTAAAATATATTGGATATAGGGGTATTAAGTTTAGAGCTCCTGATAGTCATAGTGAAAGAACTCTGCCTACCTTCACATAGTGCTCCAAGATTAATATGGTCTTATGCAACTTATAACTTGGAAAGATTGCTTTGCTTTGTTGCAGTTGTTCTCAACTGTGCATACTCAAATGATGCAGCCCCAACAGGTTTCCTTATTGAAAGTTTCATTTATCACAAACCTCAGCCCAACACATGGAAACAATGTGTTGGAAACTGTTGAGATTTTTACCTAGTTATAAATGAAGAACAAATGAGAATGCTATATTTTTTTTTCTTCTCCCATACAGAAGAGTATTGTCACTGTTTAACACTTCTGAAGCAACGGCAATTCAAATCTGTTGCTTTTTAACTAGACATTAGTTTCTGTACCTACTGTACAATGTTTATTCAATGTTTGACTCAGGGGTACAAACTTGGGGAAAAAGTGTAACACTGATTTAAACCTCAGCAAGAACTGCATAAAGTTTAAAACTTAAAAAAAAAAAAACAACAAACTTAGAATGCTCTATATTTTTTTTGTATCCTTTTTTGTATCCTTTGGTTAAGGAGTTAATCTTTCCTAATGTATTGCATTAATGCATTTTGTATTTCATACCTTCATTTCGAGATCTCCTGCTTCAAAGTGGTACAGTACTCAATTTGCCCCCCTGAAATTCAGCAGTCTTTGCACTAAAGAGTAATGTAAGCCTTGGGGAAATATCTTTCTACTAACATTAGCTGTGCAAGCAGTCTGACACATGAAATTAGAGGTAGTAGTACTAGCTCCTTGAGAACAAATTGCTATTTGGATGGTTTTTATTGTATTAGCTTTGCCACCTGCTGCCTGGCTGTTCTCCAGTGCGTACCCAACAGGACCTTCTCTACCAATCCTACCTGGGAGTACAAGGTGGGATTTCTCTAGTGGCAGGGAGAAACTCAAGGAGGTTTTAGTGCTGCTAATTCTACCTCTCCTTTACCAGACATGTGATGCAAAGAAAGCTTAAACAATGTACATCTGTGTGCTTAGAAGAGCGTTCAGACCAATCATCTTTGAAAATGCTTGTTTTCACATACACATCTCTAGGCAGCAGTAGTTGTAACACTTCACTGTGTAAACTTCACAGTGTGGCACATGTGAATTTCACTAGCTTGCACTGTCTAACATACTGGTTTCTTACTGTAAAACACAGTGGTGAGAGGTCAAATGTTTAAAAGTTTGATCAGAAAGGGTCTCCACCAAGTCCAACTGAATCTTTTTTTTGAGATTTCAATTTCCTTAGCTACTTTGTGGTGTTCTGAATAAATAAGATGGGGGAGTGGTTTTCTAAACAAGAGCCCAAAACTGTTAAGGAGGCGGAATTGGCTAAGCTGCTAGTTGTAAAGGTGTGAGAGCAGAGCAGGAGGATGGCTGCAGACGTTCTGTCTCCAAACCATGTGATCTTGGCCATCAAAATAAAAACAGGCATTAGGTTAAACCTAATTGCAGCAACAGATGGTGCAGCGTCAGGTGTTGGTATGTCTCTCCCATTTCTGTAGAATGAAAATACAGAAGGATTTCAAAACTGACAAAATGGCAAAACACTAAATAGCATCCAAATCATCATCAGTAACAACTGCCTCTGTGTGCCTCCTGGAAGAGTGAAATGTGAAGAACAGATCTGCTTGCAGACCTGACAGAGTGCCAGACGTGTATGCAAGAAGAGAAAGTGCAGATAGGATTCTGCTTTTAAGGCTGAATCTTGGAATTAGCAGAGCTGCAACTGAAAAGACAGACAGGCAGTGCAAAGAGCTGGTGTCCATCTGTCACCAGACATCACCACAAGAGAAAGTTTCATGCCTAATCTATTACTGCCTATTATTCAGAACACTAAACTAATACATAAAAGGAAGCGGTTCTGCCCTTTGTGCTTGATAGCAAGGAGGAGGCTAAATCTTCCTTGTAACAACCCTTTTTCACAATATCTTTTTTAGACATTTTTTTTCACTAGTGGAGATTTGGCTTAATGTGTTTATCTCCTAAGATGAATTTTAGATTGTGCTGCCATATGCTTTTAATTGAAAGCAGAAAATGTCAAGGACAGAGTGTATGGGTAGCGGTTTGGGTTTTTAATGAAGGAGTTTCTCAATGCAGAGGAGCTATCGGTATTGTATGGTGATCCAGACAAAAAAAAAAAACCCTCTGTAGAGGAACAGCTGATCATGAAGAATAACTGCTTTCATCTGGCTGTGTATTGCAAGAAACAAAACTAAACTGAAGTTTGAGAGTACTAGCAATTTCAAGTTTGCCAGACTGGAAGCCAGGGCAGCTGCAGAGCACACAGAGCTCGCAGGCAGCAGCCTAGCACCCTTTGCAGTGCTGACATGGTGAATCGCTTAAACACAACCCAACCTCACATACTCAGGTTTTCCTTTGTGCTGCTCTTCCTATTCAGTAAAGGCAACAGCATTTTAAATTGCTTCGTTTCTTAGTGATTAGGTAGGGGAAAGGTCCACAAATACAGGGTCTGCCTTGATATTATCAAAGCACTTTGATCTAATTATCTGTCACTTTTTTTTTTTAAACTTTGACTATATATTGTATTGACTGGTCTTCTGACTTCCAGGATGTAGGCCAGAAGAGTTCTGTTAAGAGCAATGGCTTACCATGTGCATCATCTTGTATCAGTTGCAGAGAGTGAGGTGAATAGGGGAGAGACACAGTCTTGTGCTGCATATGTAGCATCATTTACTGTTGCTTATTGGTTATGAACCAAAAAGCAGTTTTAAATCTAGCACTTGAAAGCTCAGCTGCTTCACCTCTGTGGTTTCCTTTGAGGTTGTTCAGTCCTGCCAGTGAGGACTTCTTTCAAATGCCAGTCTGAAATCTTCAGCAGCAAATCCAAATATCAGATGGGTAGTGACAGGGTGTGTGCTAATTTAGTGACCACGTGAAGACACCCCTAGGTGCCTGGAGCAGTAAGGATGAGTGACAGGGAATGTCAGGGAACAGACTTGCTTTTTGAGCCCAAGTGCCATGTTAAACCAGTGAAGTGTCTTTAGGAATGTCTTCTTACCAAATTCACTTTCAAAGCATGGTGCTGTTCAGCCTCTGAATACATTAATAACAATTATAAGACTAAAACTTTGGGCTTCAGGGGCGATCAGAGTACTTGTTCTTGTGCCTTCGGGCTTCCTGGTGAGCCTCTTCAGTGAAATGGTTTCTCAAAAATGCCTTAGGAAATGTAAAGTACTGCATTTCCTAACCATTGTTTTCTGAAAGATCTTATTCCTTTATTGAATGTCTATTTTGTTTCTTTTGGCTTTTTATTTTTTCTAGAAGAATAAAAAGTTCAGCTTTAAAAAAAAAACAAAAACAAAAACACACACACACACACAAAAAACAAACAAAAAGCCCCCAACTTCCAGAAGCGATATGACCAGAAGGGATTGTGTCCAAAACACTGTTGGTCCTAACCCAGTGCTTCGATCCTCCAGTTGGATCAGTGTTAAGAGATCGTGTTTGTGCCAAGCAATTTCTTTCTGAAGCAAATAATCAGTGCTGCTGCTTTTTATTTTTGAGCCATGCCTGTCATATGTGACAACTGGGGGTTTTTAATGGGTTTTTGTACTGTTCACTGTACGTGTGGAACATCAGTCACGTTTGATGTAACATCATGCACACTCCTATTTGACACATTAGTTATTTTTGTTGTTCTGACATGCAAGGGGATCTGGGTCTTGTGTCTTAAATTTTGGGATGGTAGACCTGCACATGATATACCTCACAGAACAACTAGTTAATGTATCAACAAAATAGTAAGCTAGTAGTACAGGCAGGCAGTGAATTACCTCCCCTGCTATGCGGTGGCTCCGTAGACAGACTTAGGACCCAATGACTGACGTTTGCAGTGGTAGCTGTCTTTATTACCTGTAGTTGCTGGTTTCATAGGCAAACCATTTCCAAAGGGAACCAGTAGCCATGTTACCCATCACAACACCATTTGCAAATGCAGTGCGTTTCTTCATCTTTGGTTTATGTGGGGGACCAGAGCTTCCCTCTGCTGGGAACACAGCAGCAGCAAGCTCCTGCTGACCTCGAGTTTTAGGCTGCTCTGAAGGGGCACGTTCAAGCTGCCTTTTTTTTTTTTTTTTTTTTTTTTTTTTGGATACGTTCAGCTGGGTAAAGCTTAGGGTTATGGTGTTACCTGTGATCTTGTCCTCCAGGACACTCAGTTGAACATGAATAGTAGCAAAAATGAAAGCAACTGGATGCATTGGAGAGAGGTGTTTAGACACCACTCTGAAAAGGCAATGAGAAATCATGTACTTTATTTTTAGACAAATACTGCTTTGTAAATAGAATATTTGTATACCTACAAGTAGATAGGAACATAGTAAAAGAATCTGAAATACATAGGAAAAATGTAACATTTAAAGAATCAGGTTGCTCACAAGGCTCCATGTATCATAAATCTATCAAAGCTTCCCATGTAAATAGCTTCTCTTCTGCCACAGACTTTAATGAAAACTTCAGTGCAAATGGCATTAATATTTTTAACACTATGAAAAGTCCTAATCCCTTCTACACATATGTGCTTACATCATTATGTATCTATGCACGTATTGCAGAGGAAGTTGGCTTGCAATTCCCAAAGCGATCTTTTTCGGAGCCCTGTACTTGAGCATATGCCTTCTGAGACACAGTTTCATCTAGAGGAAACAGCTGCTGTCTGCACTCCTCCTGACACACTACACAGACTTTGTGCCGCTGAGCACTAAGCGGTGTCCTGTGCGGCTCATGCTCAGAGATGCTGTCGGCAGTTCACAAGATTTATTGCTGGCTTTTTCTTTGCCTTTTCCTTAGCACGCCTGGAAACACAGTCACAGACCCCATATGCCAGACACAGATTCAGAAATGTTGGGATGTTAAAAAACTAATTTCCTCATGCTCAGGCCTGTCTTAAATTTTTCAATATCTCTGTAGAAGTTGGAAAACAGTTTCTTCCATAACAATTTTCTTTGCTCTCCTCCCCCATTTATATAACTCTGGATTTTCCCCAGTGTTTCTAAGATTGCCAGTGTTTGTTTCCTTTTTGCATATTATGCAAACAAACTTCAGATTATGTTGGCAGGGGTTTCTGTAACTTTACAAGTTGTCCCAGGGTGCATGACAACAAAAACATATATTAATTCCTTCTGCTTTTACAACAAAAAAAGTCTCCAGAGAACTTCTCTATGTTGGAGGGTGGGGGCTCAGCATCCCCACGCAGGTGAGCTGGTCTAATGGCAGGGTGCTGCATGAGAGGATGGGGTTAATACCCCTCCAGTCTCACTCTCTCCTTGTGCCAGTGCTGCCCAGGTGACTTTGTGGTGCAGCAAAGCAGATGGCATCCTTATCTTTTAATGTGATACCCAGCAGAACCTCTAGGTGGGTTTTTGGGTGGTCCCAAATCTGCACTTTGACTTCTGTTACATAGAATCATAGAATGGTTAGGGTTGGAAGGAGCTTTTATAGGTCATCATGTACAACCCCCCTGCAAGGAGCAGAAACATCTCCAACCAGATCAGGTTGCTCAGAGCCTCATCGAGCCCGGCTTTGAATGTTTCCAGGGATGGGGCATCCACCACCTCTCTGGACAACCTGTGCCAGTGTTCTACCACTCTCACTGTAAAAAATTTTTTCCTAATATTTAATCTGAATCTACCTCCCTCTATTTTGAAACTATTACCCCTTGTCCTATCACAACAGGCCCTGCTGAAGAGTTCCTCCCCATCTTTCCTGTAGGCCCCCTTGAGGTACTGGAAGACCGCTATCAGGTCTCCCCGGAGCCTCCTCTTCTCCAGGCTGAACAGCCCCAACTCTCTCAGCCTGTGCTTATAGGAGAGGTGCTCCAGCCCTCTTATGATCTTTGTGGCCCTCCTCTGGACTCCCTCCAACTGGTCCATGTCCTTCTTATGTTGGGGGCTCCAGAACTGGAGAGTAAGCTCCAGTGAAAGCAAGCTCCAGTGGAAGTGTATGCGCAGCTCCCATGAGAAGGTTCAATACCTTTGTGACTCATTTGGTCTCATGTTGTGCAAAATGTAGTAATACTTACTGATGGATAAAGCAAAAATGAAATGTAATCATTTTCATTATGTGGGCTGAGAAAAATTTGAAAAAGAAATAGCTCAAGCAGGGCAAAGTAAAATAGAAACTGATAAGGTCTCACTTTTTAGCAGGCATTCAATAAAAAAAAAATGAAACCTTGAACATCACTTTGTCAATGTTTCCTTAATGTGATTCAAGAGTGTCTTAGGATGAACAACATTTTACACTTAGCGTGTCTGAAAAGTTTATAAAAAGGGGATAGCAAACAAAGACGATAACTGAATTGACTTATGTCTAAAATCCTACCTGAAAGTAACAGTAATTTGAACTCTGATCCTGTTGTGGCACACAAAACAGCAGAGCTGGTGGAGTCACACAGGTCACCTGACAAAAAAACAAATGTTGTACTATAATGCTGTAACTTTAAAAATATATACTGTGAATAAGTTTAATGGTTTTTTTAGCTCTTTTTATACCGTATTTTTTACAGCGTAAATGATTTGTTTAGAGATGTTTTTATGTTCTGTTTTTACAAAGATTTTAACGGACTTTTGTTTAATACTAGTGAAAATATTATTTTCCAAATTGAAATAGTCATCTATAGAAATTAATTGTGAGAATAAATCAATAAATCAAGCTGACAAAATAGTCTTTCTAACACACTAAATCTAATCAGTCATTCAACATATTTCAATTGCTGAATGATACTCAAGTTTTCCAGCTTTCAAATCCACTATTGAAAAAATATTTTTTTCACAATGTAAGCAAAATCATCACACGGCACTTTAATGAAACTGTAGCATACCAAGTAAAATACTGATTCAAAAAAGTGTTATCAACATGAAAATTTAGTAGCTAAGCAGTAAAACAAATGCATGCTTTAAAAAGGAAGCGTGGGATCATGTTGGGGAAATAATATTCCAGTGTGACAGATGACATATAAAACTAACCTAACACTAAGATACCAACTTTGCGTACATTTTAAACCTAGTTTGCTTGGCTGTTGTAACTCCTATTGTATTGCTTGAGTGTCTAAAAATACGCATGTATTTAACAATTTTACCATAGTATTGCCATGGAATTTAATAAATATATTTTCTTACACTCTTACATGTTTTGATATTCCTTGCTTGCATGTTTATTTTTAAGTAAGACTGAAACTTTGCTTATGGTCCAGTACTAATAGAGTTATTTTAATTCTGTGCCAGAGTAAATAACCACAGGATCTGGCAAGCACAGCCTTGGCTTCTTGATCAGCGGAGCGGGTAGTAAAGCAAGTGTTCTCTGAGCTGCTTCTCCGAAGCACAGCATGCCGTAGTGCGTACATACACGGTTCGCTGAAGCCCTCCTGTTCCTGCCATGCGATGTGATGACAGGAAGGAGGCCAGTTGACTTACCGGAGTCCTCCTCAGCTTACGGCTCTAACACAGCTGGGGGCTTGAGATGAGCTGAGGGCTTGCAGAGATGAGCAGCTGGATGCTCTCTGTGGTGGACATCCCTACTCCAAGATGAGGGACTCAGCAGCAGGAAGAAAAGGCCCAGGCTGCAAACTGTGAGGTTGGTTTGCGTGATGTAGGACACTTTCTCATATAATCAGCTTGTATGGTGGCAGTAACATGGGCCTTATGTTTGAGGCCGTCTATGTCATAGAACTTATTTATTGTCCTAGTGACAGCCAAGGAATTTTGTGGCTCATCTAACCACAGTGTCTGAACTAGGGACTGACACATGGGCTTAGCAGTGTGTGGACAGCCAGGTGCCACATCACGGCATGTCACGTGAAGCCATCATTGCGTGGCAGCACGGCACTCTTCATCTCTTTGTAGGCAGTCTGGAAAGTCAGACCCCATTCCTTGTCTTGCAATAGCAGATTGGTGCAGCTTACTGGTATGACAGCAACTAGGCAGGATGTGTGAGCTCCACTGAGCACTGGGGAGGTGCAGGATCAAGGGTACTAAGTAAGTCCTTTAAGCAGGACTGAAGAGTACTGCTCTGAAAAGACCAAAATGCGTGGAGCTTTGGAAATGAGGAAAAGCTTTGATTGTTCCAAAGGTAGAATCCCACAGCTGTGCTTTCAAACCCTGCAGCTGCTTTGGCCAGTGCAGGAGTTTAAGACAGGTCTCCATCATCCATGCTCAGCAGCCCCATTTCTTCCACGCTGTCCTCATACATCACAGTAACATTCAGTGCTGGAAAACACGACCTGTGGGGACAGTCCTGAAAGATTCGGCATCGTTGTGTTCCTAGAAAGGAAGACTGAGGGAAGCTTAGAGAAGAAATAGCTGGGAGGAGGAAGGAACAACATTGCCTTTGTCTTGGACACAATAAACAAAGATAAATGCTCTGACAGTGAACAGATATTAGAAAGAAATATCCGAGGCAGTTGGTCGCAGCACTGCCAGGCAGTCTCTGTCACAAGGGCTTGGGAAGAGGGCACTCACAGACCAGCTGGGTCATGTCCCTGGAGGCAGAAATCCAGGCCCTTGCAGAGCTCTGTCCACCGCAGGTGCCAGCACCAGGCTGTTACTCACGTGTGAGAGGCCAAAGCATACGGGCAAAGGACACGCCACTGCCCAAGGAGGGGTCCAGAGGTGACTCAAACCCATGAAAAAACAGAGTGGGAGGGAGGTATGTGCTCACTGGAGCAGGTGATGGCCTGAGTCGGACATCAGAGAAAGGTGTTTCTTCAGAGAAGTGGAAACCCCACTATGTGCACACACATCCCCCAAGAAATAAAATGCTGATAAAAAGACACATTTGGCTGACAGGATGTGGCTGCTGCTCTCCATGAGTAAACCATGGCTGCATTTTATCTAGTCTTTAAAATGAGGAGGTTGCCCCTTCAGGGGTGATGCTGCTGCAGAGGGAGCTGCACATGCAGAGCTGGTTTGATGCATTTCCCACCTGGCTTACTTTGCTTTATTAACAGAATGAAAACGTGTTCTCAAAAGCAGAGCCTGGTTGATGAAATAATAACTTTAACAGGTACTGTGGCAGGCCAGTGTGCCAGGTGCGATGGGCAGCTCCCCATCCCTGGCAGCCGCCTCCTCCTCTTCGCCTTTTTGTTCCCTGGGGCCTGGCTAGGATGACTGGGGCAGAAAAGAGCTCCTGGCCCCTCACCTTTGGCCACCCAGGGCACATCAGTGCAGCAGGAATTTGTCTACTATGGGGACCATTCCTAAGACAGGTATGACTTTACTTCCCCTTGATATCTCTTTTCACTTGCCTTTTTTTTTTTTCCTTT
>WHYT01016104.1:196651-261068 GCA_009806455.1 Tetrax tetrax
CCGTTCCCCCCCCCCGCCCCCCCGCCCCCAACCTTATTTTGCTTTAGGAGCTGAGTAAACCTAACTGCTAATTCCCAAAGGGCTGGTCCCAAGGGAGATGGAGGAATGATGGAGAGCAGTGACCTAAGCTGTGTCCTGGGCAGGGAGGGAGCATCTCTGCCCAACTGCTGGTGCCCAGCACAAAGCCTGACTTGGTCCATCCAAGGCTGACACCAAGGAGGCCATTTGGTCTAGAAAGTGGAAGGGAATGTCTTTTGGGATAAATGTGGAAAATCTGGAAGAAAGCTCTGGACTGCAATTTTAGGAAGGGGATTAAATGTCAGACAGAGGCACAAGCACCTGGGACTGCTGGCTTCATTGCTGGTTTGCACAGGTACTTGTGCCAAAAGGACACAGCTCTGTCAACAGGCATGAGCTCGCCCTGCAGTGCCAGGGTCATGCTGCACATCCGATATGGCCTGAGCAGTAAATAACATCATTAGCAAACAACCTTGGAGACAGTGAGAAGCATATCCAGGCCAGTTCCTGGGAAAATGACTAAGCACTCTGCCACGCACTGTCCGCCTTTCCCCTCTCCTTCCCTGGCCCAGCATTGGAGGGTTGCTGAGCCCCACATCTGGCCAGATGTTCCTGTGCTTCTGGCACCTCTTTCTGCTCAGCCCCTTGAGTGGAAACCCTTGCCTCTAACTCAGCCCTGAGTTTCTCCAGGGAGGCTGGAGATGTGGATGTAGGATGCTTCCCTCCTCATAAGTTTCTCAGTTATCTTTAAAAGGATGCAGAAAGGATCTTTTTTTTTTTTTTTTCTCTACAAAGGACTCAAACCCCAGAGTACCTCTGCTATACATCCCCATCTGTCCGGCACCACGCAGCTGTGCCACTCGTGCTCAGCCTGCATTGCAGCGGTGTGATGCCGCCAGCTCCAAATTCCCATGCGGTGATACGCACAGCTGGAAATAGGCATTTGGGGAGCTGCCGTTCGTTCCTCTTTCCTTTCCACAACAACAACAGAGGTATTTCCTACCCACTCCCCCCCTCTCTGTGTTTCAAAAAGCAGCTTTTGTTTTGGAGAAGTATTGCCTTGTACCAAAACTCCTGTTATTCTGCAGTAAATTATCTTAAAACAGAGACTTCTCCCACCAGATGCCTGTCTTGGAGCTGCTCTACAAACCCTGCAACAGAAAGGAGAAGCACGTGTGAGAGCACAGGCTGATGCCACTTCTGGAGCAGTGTTGTCCCCCATTACCAGCAGCATGGCAAGTCCCCAGGACTCAGAGTACAGCCGGACGGATCTCTCTACCCTGGGCCAGGTCACGACAGGTCACTAGCATTTGGGAACCCCCCCAAGCAGATAAAATGTGATTCTTTTCTCGCCAGCAGCTGAAACGCAACCTGAGCACAGGCTGGGTCTGGCTGCCACTACAGGGCTGCTGCAGTGAGCAGCCAGCAAGACCTTCCACCTCCAGAGGTTTTAATTTTTACCCATTTTCAAACTCTGCACACTTCCCCTTTACACCCCCTGGCATCAGATTCCATTTACTTCCATTTTAAAGCTACATCTTGATCATATGCTTTATCCTGCTTTTTCTCAACCAGTTTCTCTCTCCCCGTGGGGCTCCCCAAGCCAAACAAAACTGTGCTCCTCCTGGAAGGAGACCCACGCATGTGTCCAGCTCCTTGGCAAGGTGGCCATGTCCTCTACAGACAGTTTTTCTGAAGTGTGATTTGAACAGGGGGCAGAGCACAGGTGCATGTTATACGCCAGCATCACCATGTATTTTTCTTTCTATTTCTAAAAAGTCTCAGTATTTGTTTTTGACCACTGCTGCCAGGTTTACAAGGGATCTTCCACCTAAGTGACCACGGTAGCCCTTTCAGCATGCAGAAGATGGACTGTGGTCACCTTGGCAGTTATTCTGCATGCACCATTATCTAGTACCAGCTACTATTTTTTCTACTGGGTCCGTGTTGGGCCCAGCCCTGTTCAACATCTTTGTTGGCGACATGGACAGTGGGATAGAGTGCACCCTCAGCAAGTTCACCGATGACACCAGCTGTGTGGTGCCATTGACATGCTGGAAGGGAGGGATGCCATCCAGAGGGACCTGGACAGGCTGGAGAGGTGGGCCCGTGCCAACCTCAGGAAGTTCAACCAGGCCAAGGGCAAGGTCCTGCATCTGGGTCGTGGCAATCCCAGGCACAAATACAGGCTGGGCGGAGAATGGAGTGAGAGCAGCCCTGAGGAGAAGAACTTGGGAGTGCTGGTGGACGAGAAGCTCAATATGAGCCAGCAATGTGCCCTTGCTGTCCAGAAGGCCAACCGCGTCCTGGACTGCATCAAGAGGAGCGTGGCCAGCAGGTCAAGGGAGGTGATTCTCCCCCTCTACTCTGCCCTGGTGAGACCCCACCTGCAGTACTGCATCCAGCTCTGGAGCTCCATAACATAAGAAGGACATGGACCAGTTGGAGAAGGTCCAGAGGAGGGCCACAAAGGTGATAAGAGGACTGGAGCACCTTTCCTCTGAGGCCAGGCTGAGAGAGTTGGGGCTGTTCAGCCTGGAGAAGAGGAGGCTCCAGGGAGACCTTATAGTGGCCTTCCAGTACCTCAAGGGGGCCAACAAGAAAGATGGGGAGAGGCTGTTCAGTAGGGCCTGTTGTGACAGGACAAGGGGTAATGGTTTTAAAATAGAGGGAGGTAGATTTAGATTGGATATTAGGAAAAAAATTTTTACACTGAGAATGGTAGAACACTGGCACAGTTTGCCCAGAGAGGTTTTCCAGGATGCCCCATCCCTGGAAACATTCGAGGCCAGGTTGGATGGGGCTCTGAAAAACCTCATCTGGTTGGAGACATCTCTGCTCCTTGCAGGGGAGTTGAACTAGATGACCTATAAAGGTCTCTTCCAACCCTAATCATTCTGTGGTTCTATAATTCTATGATTCCACTCAAGCCTGCAGTTGCTCATGGTCAGCTGTAGGTGGGATGAGCCTCAGGAACATGTTTTAGCTCCCAGGAAGCCCGGAGCATCCTGAGCACAGTAAAAATGCAGCAGAAACCTCCTGATCTCCATTGCTTTTGCCACATTGGGTGCTTTTAATTCACTGGAGCCTATTCTGCTGAGGAGTTTTGTGCTTCTCCTGCTGCTGGCATGCGGTGAGCCGTGAGGTGCCAGCTGCATGGTGGGTCTCTCTTCTCACACCCCCGGATGGCTCACAGATCTGCTTTGAACAAAGAGTTAAGGAAGAAAAATCTCCAAAATATGAAATTCTGGACCATTTCCTTACTGTCTCAACAGCACTCTGTTCGCCTGCTTAAATTACAGTTTGGCAATCAAGGTTGCATAAGTATTGGTCCAGTGCCTAGAAAACATTTTCTTTTAAGAGGACTGTGACCCACCAAGGTCTCTTGCACATCCCTTTTCTCATTTTTCAGAAAAAAAAAGTGATTTATAATACCACAGTAGCAAGCATTTGCTCTTTTTTTTCTTAATCATTTAATCTGTTTAAGCCAGGAAAGCTTCATCATGTACAATTTTAAACTGTCAAAATTTACAAAACAAAAAATGTTAGATTTAAAACTGGTCATAACTCACAAATATCCCCACCAAAACTGTATAATACAGACATTAAGTCTCCTGTATAACAAATTTAAACCACAGGTCACTTTGCTATTTTTAGGAAAGTGTGCAAAGAGCTAATTGTATAGTACACCTAAATGTTAAAAGTTATATCATGTAAGCAGGTCTGCTGCTGCTATAAAAATATACAAGTAAAAAATTACTTCTACAAAACTTGTTCATTGATTTTGTTGCTTGTAGTAAAAAAGTAGAATTTAAGAACTTTCCTCCTCAACAAACAACAACATTTTGAAGCCAGTCACTGTAGCTGTTATTTACACAGGATGAAACATAATTTAGCTAAGCCAGAGAGCGGCAAGAACTGCTCATTCCAGGACGTACATTTGAACGTGTAGATACACTGCCTGATGATGTATTTGTTGAATAGCACAGTCATTGCACCACTGCAGGGCGGGATGGATGCAGGTGTTTCAAGACTGCTTTCTCTGACATTACAAAAGATAACCTAAGGACCACAACACAGTCATTGAGCTACTCAAAACATCACACATTTCTTTGCTGTTTGCACCGGTGCACAACCTTTAGCGTTCACTAAACACTTAAAGGGTAGAGGGGACGGTTCCTACACAAAATACTTAGTTTGGTTTGGTCAGCAGAAGAAAGGAGAGGGAAAAATGTCCCTTTTTTTTTTTTCAGGTTTCCCTTTGTTTCTGTCACCTTCCCAGATGGTGAACTCAGGCGAGCCGAAGAGGGCTGTGGCTGCCAGATCACGCTCAGCCACACACGCAAGCACATGACGAGTCCTCAGCACCGGGATTCCTCTCCTGTCACTTGGTCCCACACGTGTTGATGTTCTTCCCATCCGCAGCATCCTCCACCAGCGAGATGTGGTAATCAGTGGAGAGCGTGAGGTGGGAGACGCAGCCCACCAGGCCCCGCATGTACTGCCTGTTCGTGTGCAGGGCTATTTCCTTCATGCCACCTGGGGGAAAGGCAGCGATGAGAAACTCTTCACCGACATGGGTGTCTGCTCCTGCTTGGCAGACTGCACGCCCAGCAACGCCATTAGTCTTCCTGCCACACCTCAGAAGCGAATTTGAATTTACAGGCTGCTCTGTGTTTTTTTACATCAAGCTTTTAAGCACTTGAAAGTACAGAGGAGATAATGTAGCAGGAGATAATAAACTACAGCAGGAGATAATAAATTAGGATGCTAATTATTTATGGCAGCAATTGTGCCATCAGTAAGAGCCGAATAAGCTTGTGCCCAGATTCGCACTAAGGTGTGGGGTTTGCAGCTGCCACTTGCTGTTTCTCTATGTACCTGCTGGGGTACCACAGTGCATTCCACGGTGCTGGCCCCATCCCACACCAGTCCCCTCATCCCATCCAGAGAGGCCTCCCCACCAAAACCAGACTTAGCGGAGCAGAGGCTGCCACGTGAAGCCTGCACCTGGAGACGGACAGAGCTGGGATGCCCTGCCTTGCAGCTGACCTCACAAACACAAAAATGCACCTGGGTCTTGAAAGCAAACAGTGAGCACTCACCTACATAGAGATCACCATTGATGTTTAACTGCCTCATCTTTCCAGGGGATTTACCAGTCCTGGCACCATAATCGTCCACAGTAACTTTCCCAGACTGTCCATCCCTGAAAGGAAAAATGAACGGCTCTCATGCATCCAGCCTACAAATGGGCAGGGAGGAGGAGCAGCAGCAGCATCTCCCCCTTGCCAGGAGAAGAGCGCAACTCAGTGCTCAGCAGGATTCATGGTGAAGGTTTGGGACCCATCCTGGGGAGCCCCAAAAACAGCAGTGCGCTACAGCAATCCAGACCCTTTGGGGTGGTTTTTGTTCCAGAGACTCAGACATCAGAGACCTGCAAAGGGTAGGGGACATGTTTGTAGAGGAGAAAAAAACTGTGAGGGAAGTAAATTGCACAGCTAGGGGAGAGAGGATAATGGACAGGTTCTGACACGGTGTTAAAAATCAGATGTAATATAAAAAGTAAACAGCAGAAGCTTCAACAGAACAGAAGAAATAGGTAAGCTAAGGTAAAACATACTTACAAGCAGTTCTGCTTCTTACTAGAGCTTTTAGGCCACTTCCATTTTATATACAGTCCTTGATCCTTGGCTCCTATTCTCACTGAATTTGGTGACAAGTTGTGCTAATGTTAGCCTGATTTCCAGGGAATTGATATCCCATGGAGAGAGGGATGCATGCTTTCCCTGCTGGGCACACTTGCCTCCCATGAGGTAACGAGTTATAAATATGGGTTATATATGCACTACAAGATGTCCGCACCTCCTCCAAATAGAAAAAGTAGGCATAAACTGTTCGTGCTCGGCACTTGAGCCAGCCCGCAAAATGCTCATCAGGGAATTTCAAAATGCAGACATTAAAGAAAAATACTCTTAACCCAAATGGTATGGGTTTAAGAGAATGTCTGTTACAGCCCCAGAATAGGCTTGCGTGACTTTGGCAGCCTGCCTTGAGCTGTGCTGAGTTTCAGAGTTGGCACTGTCACCTCTAATGCAATAATCTTTGTGTACATCATCCTGCAACAGCCAAGTTGCTAGCAGTTCAACTCCTAAGTGATGTGAGAGCATGGAGCCACAGTGATTCACACCCGAGCAGCACCCAGACACACCAGACAGCACCTTTAAAGGCAGGGCAGCTCCAAAACACCTCCCAGATGAAGCGTGGCCACTTACCGAACAGCCTTGACTCTGTGCCACCGTCCATCGCTGAAAGAGCCGTTCACCGTGATGGAAGCAATGCCACTGCCCAAATTGTAGCTACAATTTAAAAAAACCAACAAACATTACTGCCTCCCTTGCAAAGCCTGCCTGCCTGCCAAATTGCTCGGATGTCCTTACACTGTGCCCTCTTCACCTGCTCAGTCCCAACAGCAGCCCTTACGGCTCAGACGCTGGAGGGACGGTAGAGTCCTTCGGAAGGAGGGACGGTAGAGTCCTTCGGAAGCCCAGCAGTAATGCACTTATTTTGTAAAGTCAGGCTCACGGAGGACCAGGCAAAACTCCCTCCTGCCCAGGTCAGAGGCACCACTATCCCATGGGAGCAAGGAGGGGGCTTCTGCATGGCAGTTCCTCCCCAAAAGAGGAGGTTATAAAGGACAGTAACCTACAGACCTTTGGCCTAATGGGAGGGAGCAGTAGGAGGCTGAAAACACGGTTAACAAATAAACTATTACAAGAGCAAATAAGCATGTGACCTGTAACAGATTTGCAAATCATCCAAATTACAGGGAAAGTTGAGACCTGTGATGTTAGAAAGGATGAAGCTGAATAAATAAACACAGAGATAATAATGAAGTTCCCTGCTTCAGCTGCAGCTCTGATTATTTCTTTGTCTTTGTTGCTACTAAAACTACTCAGCAGATATAACATTCCCATCATGTTTGCACTTCAGGCATCTTAATTGCTGGGTCCCAGAAACCTAGGCCAGCCTTCATAAAGGGGAGGTAGATGATACAACACAGTGAGCTACTGGATGCTCAGCTGTCTAAATAAGTAGTTCAAATTACCTTGAGCTGCTGCTGGCCTTCTGCCTGTATCAAGCTTGAGAGCTTAAAGGTAACATCACAATCTCTTCAGAAAAGACTGAATTAGGAATTAAGCTCAAGGCCAGGGTTAGGTACTTGAAAACAGCACATTAAGTTGTCAGCTGTCCAGAGAAAAGTGGTCGTCCTCAACTTGACTCCTCCCCAGAGGCTTAAAGGAGTCTCAAGAAAGCATCTCCTTTTACCCAGGATGCAGACACTAGCCTAGGTTGAGAGCTACAGAAGGATTTGGATGTTCAGGATTGTATCTGAGTGTTACAAAAATGAGACCCATATCCCTAACAAATGAGGATCCCCTACAACAGTGATGTAACCATCTACAGAAGCAGGGGACAACAGAAAGGATCTACAGCAGCAGCTACACTGTACAGGGAACCTACTCTGCTAGACCACAGAAAATGTGAAAGAAAAAGTGTGTTTTGAATTTCCAGCTGGACCAGAAAGCTGATATCTAATTTTCGGCTGCAGGGAAATACTTCTGATCAATTCACAAGCCCTGGATATTCTCAAGCCCTGGACATTCTCCTGACCTTACCTGTAAAAACTTGCAACAGTAGCATGAAGATCACTCTTTATGAAAGAAGATACTTTTTTTTTCTGCATTTGTTCTTTCACCATCTTCTTCAGTGCTCCTTTTCAGTATGCAGTGAGTGTTTATAACAGTTTTAATTTGGGATCTTAAATTTTACACCTCCCTAAATGCATGTGGAAGGTACAGATAACTCAATAAAATTCAACTGTTTCAATCTAAAACCAACATGCATCTTTTGGGGACAGTAACAACCCTAAAAAAATGCACTGTGCCTAGAAAACAGACAGAATAGACTGGCCACTTACTACCCAGAACCTTGGAAAGACAGGCTCTCCCAAAGACATTTAAAAACTGCCCCACTTCTGCAGAGGCAGTGAGGAAGCTAAGAGTTTTTGCAAAGTTAACCACAGAAAACCCTATTAAAAAAAAAAGCTTTAAAGAAATTAATGTAAATAGAAATGTGCTACTTTATCTATGCATCCATGGTAGCAAACAACAACCATGTAAAAGATAGCTTCAAATTAGCTTAAATTATTAACAAAATATTTGTCATTTAAACAGCAGTGTCCCTGCTGTCCATAATAATGATGGCGTTGTAGTTTACTGTTCAGTATTTGTCTTGCACACCTAAAAGGGTGTCATGAGGAAAGATACATCTTTCAAAAGGCAAGAGTCCCAAAAAGCACCACACAAAAAATTGCTAAGAGTCTGCCTAAGTGCCTGCAAGGGATAAAGTGATTCTGGAGAGGCAGAACCTAAGTTCAGACATTTCCCAACATGCCCCAGTTTCAGCTTTTTGACAGTAATGTTATTTGTTTCTTAAACAAGTGATTCCATGGATGCTGGCCAAAGCAACGTCTGGTGCCAGCTGGGTTTGTGCCACAGGTTTGAATATTTGGGGGTTTCAAAAGGTGGGAGCCCTGCTCCCATCTGCAGTCTTCGGTGAAGAGTGAGCCTGCAGTCAGCATGAGTGTCAACAGGGCTTCCTTCCTTGACCACTTCTCCCTCCTCACATCCTACACCTGCTCTGCTTAACTGAGATGCTAAGGGCTTCAAGAGGCATCGGGGCAGTTACTGATAGTACTTGTACCCTCACACGGTGACTTTTCAAAAACCACACTAAAAATCTGATATTTTAAGAATTGGGAGTGAGGAGGGAGTGGCAATGGTGCAAAGCTGGCACCACATTAACTCTTCAACTCACATCCTTTACCAGACAACAACAGAACCCACCACTGAACAAAACCTTGAGGATGCAATTGTCTCACTCTGTACTGAAGCACAAGTGCACAAGACTGTACTGCATGCAACAAAAAGAAGGGTGTGATAGTTTACCTGAATATTAGTGCTCCTTCTTGAAGGCCTAGAGAAATGAAATCACTGTTAGGTCGCATGGGACTGTCTCCCCTCCACATCAAAAGACCCTCCTTCATTGTCGTTTTAAACCTCATGAACACGTTTGTTCTTGATCCTGATACCCTGTTTAAAGCAGAAGGAAATAGTAGTAAAATATTGAACTGGGACAGTCTTCTTTCAAACAAACATAAAAAGATGATGGCGCTATTTCTTCTCCACCAGTCTTGCTGGTTGCTGTTTTGCAACTTGCCTATAAGCTGATGTGTGAGGGACTCTGGTTCACATCCCCATTTCCAGTATTTCAGAGTAGGGGAACCGATCTTGGCCCTCCAGAATTCCAAATGCAATAGCTACTGGTTTGCTCCACACAAATAAGAGAAAATACTTTTTCTCCCCAAGCCTAGTGTGAAATCCAGTTGAACAAGTAAATATTGAGAACATATGGTAGGTTTACTGCTCTCAGAAGCCATTGGAAGAAGCATAAGAAAGGACAAATGAGAAAGTCCCAGTAAGTCAAAGGTACCAAGCTGCAGGTGAGGACATTTTTGAAGCCTCCCCTAACCAGTGTCTGAAAAACAGGAGATGGATGAATTTGTTACAACAACTCAAAATTTTCCGGAATTTGAGATCTTCTATGGTTTAGAGCAACGGAAACCAAGTTTGAAGATCTAAATTCTAGGCTAAACCAGGAGTTAAAATCCTTAGCCTCTTCATGAATGCCAGCTCTCTATGTCTGTTCTTTGCTCTCAGAAAGTGCACATCAGTCCTTCTTCATGTCAGACATACACTGTGCATATTACTTCTCCAAAGGTTGCAAGATGCTCAGATATTATAACAAAATGAGGCATAAGCATATGCATAGAAAACGTGTTCTTTTCCTGAAGTTTATAAATATGGCAAATACAGTTTAAAACACTTAAACATACAACATCCTCCCACATGATGCTCCTAGTGTTACAATGGTTAACAAACAGCATATTTATGTTCACAGGAGACATGTTACCTTTTCAGGATATCTGGATTATCATACGTGAGGTAACTGCGACCAATAAATTGTGGGACTTCAATTGCTTCTGTAATGGCTGAAAAGTAAATTAAAAAAAGGCGAAGACAAGTGTCAGTTAGCTGACAAGGAAATGGAATAAAAAAACCCTACAGGACTGTTTTATTGATTCACTCCTGCATTAGCAGGTGCCTGCGGGTGGCACAGAGCTGAGCTGAACTCACAGCCAGTTTGCATCTAAATGTAAGGGCAGCAGTTGGGGCAGTTTAAAGACATCAGTTCCTCTATTATGTCCTTCATGTCATGGGCCTCATGTATTGCTCCACCATAAACGTTAGCACAGGAAAATACAAAGTATTGGGAAAGCACTGAAAATTTTATTTCTATTCCTGTTTCCACATTCCTTGATTCTCTGTGCAGCTCAAGCTACCTTCCCACCAAACCTGGTGCATTAACCACCCTTTGTTCTTAGCCTGCAGAGTCTAATGGGGGCACTGTGTGTACCCCTGCAAAGCAAGGCTGGGAGCAGCAGAGGCAACCTGTGAGCTCCGCATTTCCTCCTGTCATGTATGTGACTGCACAGAGCGACTGCTGCCACACAGGGCTTACCCCTGGGGAGCAATGTGGGGAGAAGCTAACCCTGGGGAGGACATACAGGGTGCCCCTAATCACTTCAGGTCTGCTGAAATGGACAGACATGGAGCTGGTGCACTGCTGCCCACAGAGAAGACTTTGGCAAAACAAATCAGATGTGTGATATAAATCAGTGAATGTCCCTGGTACACAGCCTTCAGCAGGCAACGGGCACTGGCCTGAACATTTTTCCTTTTGAGTGAACATCCTACTGTTTGCTGCGGATCTCTCATAACTGACTGCTGCATTAATACAAGTTAGTTTTATAAATTCCTTAAAATAGCTGCCTTCATCCTATTTTCTTCTCAAGAATTGATCCCTTATCCCTTCACCCCACACCTAATCCCATCTATATACATTTCAAGCTTTTCAGGGCAAGGATGCTTGCTTTCTTTGTGCAGCACAGAGGCTGGCTGGGCTTTAAGAGTTCGCTGTAACACAGATATGCAACAATTGGTGTAGTCTGGCAGCCAGCAACAGCAATATGAAATTTGGCTCTAAGTGTCAAGACTGAGAATTTTAGATAGTGACAAATGCCTGTTTTCATCCATAGTGAAACCAGGAAAGTTTCTTAATCTCTCTAAAGAAACCACCACAGGCCATCGACAGCCTGCAGTCTGCCAGCGTCACTGGAAGATTGCAAAAGAGGTGTTACACTCGGCCAGACATTCCTCACTGGTGCTTTCTGCACTGGACAGTCTCTGACCACGGCGCACGGCAGTAAAGTGTGAAAGCAGCCCTCTTGCCACATCCCGTCCCACATCCCGTCCCACACTGGCCTTGCAAGCACTGTTGCTCCTGCCTTCACAGGAGGTGCCTGTGCCTGCTGCAACCCTTGAACTTGCTCTAGTGCTCTGATTTCCTCTGTGGAGCTTGACAGGTATTTAGGTCTGCTTGCTCTTCACTTGCTGCACTGGATTTGGCTGCAGAAAACCAAGTAGATTTTAGCAGTACCCACGATGCACGCAGAATCTTTGCAACTGGAAGGGAATAGGGCCAGTAAGGACATCTAGGACTAAACACCCTCACTCCCTGCTCACCACTGTTCGGCTGAGAGGCACCAAAACTCTCAGGACGAGTGAGACTGAACTCTGAACTGCAGGGCAGCCTGAAGTCACATCTACCCCCACAGAGCACTCAGTTGGCTGCCTGGCTCCGCTGCTCTGCGAATACAGGGACCTCGCTCTACAGCCACCGCTCTGCACTTGGCAGGTGCTCTGGGTGCCGTTTAAAACATCAACAGGACAAAGTTTACGGAAGTACTATATAACCACAGAAAATATTTTTGCTTATTGACAGAAGCTTGCCAGGCTTAACAGAAAGCCAGCATCCAGCTTCCTAGAGCAGACACAGACACACAATGACAGAGCAGTTTTCACATCAATCACAGTACTTACTGTTTAGGCAGTAACTTCCACACTCTGCAGTGAGTCAGCACAAAACAAAACAAGAACATTTGGGTTTTATTTTTCTATAGCATAAAAGTCTCCCTTCCAATGACTCCCCAGTTTCAAACCCGCCTTTCTGCAAATGCATGATCCCCACTTCCCTTCTGCGTATAAAATTATAACCACCTATGAAGGTAGTACTCTTTTATTAGTGTTTTGCCCCAAGT
Organism: Tetrax tetrax; assembly: GCA_009806455.1. Lineage (NCBI taxonomy): Eukaryota > Metazoa > Chordata > Aves > Otidiformes > Otididae > Tetrax > Tetrax tetrax. The sequence goes on from WHYT01016104.1 coordinate 208,953, forward strand.
ATTTATATTTGCCTGGTCAAAACTCATAGAGGTACAGACAGTAGGACCAGCACAAAATCCCTCTGCTAGTCCCAGTTTTCAAACCCCCGTGACTCACCATGATTTACCCAAGAACTGGCTCTAACTAGGGGAAAGCAACTGTTCGCTGTTCTACTCCATCTTACAATAAAGGATGAAAATATTTTTAACACTCCCTACAGCTTGGATAGAAGATACAAGACACAGTAATGCCAGTAGAAACTCTGTTGAATCCTCAGCCAATGATCCATTACGATATGAACCAATATCTCATATATCTCATATACCTTTCATAAGTGACGTACAATTTTTGACAATGAGGCATAGTGCCTCACAAGCACTTTGTTTTTTCAAGGCATGGGGTTACAGTAGCCCACAAGCAAGCAGAATGGAGACTGCACTTCAGCCTCTCACATACCCACTGGGTGCACTAACCAAAAACCTGCTCTGAAATAGAAGTGGAAACACAAGTGCATAGAATCATAGTGAATAATTTCTTCCTTATATCTAATCTAAATCTACTCTCCTTCAGTTTAAAACCTGTACCCCTCGTCCTATCACAACAGGCCCTGCTGAAGAGTTTTTCCTTGTCTTTCCTGTAGGCCCCCTTTAGGTACTGAAAGGCTGCTCTAAGGTCTCCCTGGAGCCTTCTCTTCTCCATACTGAGCAGCCCCAACTCTCTCAGCCTGTGCTTATAGGAGAGGTGCTCCAGCGCTCTGATCATCTTCCTGGCTGTGTCTACATCCTACTGAAGAGTCACAGGTAAGGATTATTTTGAGAAATCTGCTCAAGGTTCAGCAGGGCTGTCCTGGACTGAGGTTCAGGAGGAGGCAGCTCCATGCTTTCTACACCCATCAGCAAAAACTCAGATTCTTGGTGGCAGTCGAGGCTCCACAAGTGCAGGAGGGGGCAACGAAAGGCACCTGAACAGCAGCACAGGCAGCAGGAACAGAAGGCACATGAATAGTGCTCTTGGACATGCTTAAAAATGAATTCAAATTAGATTTACACAGGAAGCCCAGGATCCAGTCTAAGCCAAAGGCACAAGCTGATTCCAACCGTCTCTGAAAGCCCAGGTGCCCACCAGGTTAGGACAGGGAGGAGAGCAGTGGCATGCTAGCTGAACGGCAGCGGGTGCAGCGGCGAGCAGCTCGGCACACCACTCTCAGGGCTCAGCACAGGTCTGAAGCAGCGGACTGGTGTGGAGCTGTGGCCTGACCAACACACAGGAGCTCACTGAACGGGCAGGCAGCCAAACACCCAAGCTGCAAAGCATTCACTTGCCTTGACTCCCTCTGGAGACCTTTGTACTGCTGCAGATACCATTTTGAAGTTAGGAGCTTGGCACCCTACACATACCTAGAAAGCCAAAATCGCAATTCTCCCTCCTTCCCACAGAGAAGCTGGGACAGATGACGTTGCTCCAGCTATTAGTTAGACCACAACAACGTAAGTGAAGGAGTTTCTCACATTGTAGTTTAATAAAACGTTTTTGTTCTAAGATACTGCCTTTTTTTTGGAAGAAAAGGCCAATCTATTCATCTCGATTTAACCAAAACCACTACTTTTAACTTTGAAGTTTATGCCTGTGAGAAATGAAGGAGTGGGTGAAGACAATAATGTTTGTCAGCTTTTTTGAACTGAGTTCGCTGTTATACTACAAAACCTCCCCTAAGGAATTTTTCAAAATCAGACTTGACAGAAGGGAAACATCTCCATCTAGTGGAATAACCCAAAGAGCATTTTTTAAAATACTTTTCATGCAATCTGAATGGTTTCCTGAATCTAAGGTTTGAACTATTACAGCAGCTCTGAGGAAAGAACAGTAACATGCATCTGGGCAGGCTCTCCTCCTTGGCGGTTTCCATCACCATATCAAGGTAGGGTTTGTGCAGATGGTGAAATTACCATCAGTGACTAAAAAAGGATTAGACCTTTCTGTACATGAGAACAGCGTTTGTTGTGAGCCCTAGGGAGGATAAAATTACAAGGGTTATCAATGCTCATGCCCCAGGACGTAACATAATCACCGGCTGGAGGACGTTGGCAGGTATTCCCCCTTTGTATAGCATAATTAGGGAGGTGTATGAAGTGTCCAATGTTGGCCACCACGAGCAACCAGATACCAGGCTGCTATCTATGGATCATACCTCTGTGCTAAATTAACAGTTATGATGTTCCTAGGCAACAAAATGAATTCTTCCCTACATACACAGAACGTGCATGAATGCAAAGGGAGTTCTGATCTCCAGGGTTTCTATTTCAAGGGATGTGTATGACATCAGTGTAGGGGATAAATCTCTCTTATTTTTGCTATCAGCTCTGGATATCTGGATTGGAATGCAGCCATCGTTACCTTTTTGGCAATGATGCCCATCAAAGCCCAGGGGACAGTCACATTCATAGCTGTCCTTCTTGGGAACACAGGTGCCTCCATTTGCACATGGTGAGCTCACGCAGGGGTGGGCAGCATTTGCTAGGTTGACTCCAAACGTGAAATCCTGTTTCACATCGATTGTCCGGTCATTCAAGATAATCTGTGTGTTAAAATAAAAAAGTAATAAAAGGAGGAAAAACTCATGCTAAAATCTTTCAAATTTTCAGTATTGCAATACTAGTCAGAAGACTTCATTAAAAGATTTCGGATAAAGGTAAGCCTCAAAACTTGGCCAAAAACCTGTATCTTATGATGAGTGTTTTCAGTCGCAGAGGTCCAACTCATTCTGTTGCTCTCCCTGACCCACTGGAGATTAATTTCTTTTGCGTTTTGTTACATTGACTTAGGCAACCCCCATGTACTGTGTGAGATTTACCAGCCGTGTCTGAACATCAGCTCAACGCTTTGTAGCGAAGCCATGAGCTAGGACTGTAAAATTAGATGAGCATTGCTGAGAAAAAGTGTTTCTGAGCTCAGGAAACCCCCCAGGAGATGAGTGTTGACAACTGAAATACTAAGCAGAACAACTTGTTTTTTACATTTTCTGTTGCTTTCTAGTATCTTATCTTGCCTGAAAGAAGCTAGAGTCAAGAATGGAAGAAAAACATAATTAATGACTTCACAAAATTCTTTTTCTATAAATGAAAGAAAATTGTTAAATGCTGGGATTTTTCCAATGTGTCAGCAACATATGTTCTCCAATATAAACCAACATTTGTATAATCTCAGTTGGTATCCTGGCAAAGAGATTACATGTGGATACGGCTTCTGATCTCAGCTACATCAAAGAAGAAATCCATTTTCACAAACAGATAGATTTCAAGGCCAGAAGTGAGAATGGCAACAGTTACTCTGGCTACTGCATAACTCAGACCATGTACCTTAGGAGGGCCTACTGGAAGAAGGGGTTGCTGCAAGTGTATACATTCTGTTTGAAATAGCATTAAACAAGTTCAACAGCAGAAAAACACCTGTCCTGCCATAAAGATTGACCAGTGAATACTCCACTACCTTTTCAGCTTCTTTCTCACTTCTAGCTATGCTGTTCCAGTGATTAGCACGCCACCACTCTTAAAAATGTGTATGTTATTTCTGGGCTTCAACTATCTTCAGCTTCCAGGCGCTGCTTCTCATTGTGCCTTTTTCTGGCAGGTACTCAAAGAAATCTTATTGTTATGTGGGAATTAGCAGACCACAATAAAATTGTTAACCTTGTCTAAGTAAGGTAAATAAGTCTTTCTAGACAAACCATGTTTTACCGTACTTGTTGATGTTTGTAGCTTTATTTCTATACAAGTCCCCAGAGTTGCGAAGGAGGGACCCCTCAGTTCATCATTCATCGCTTTCTGCTGCTCCTTCCTCCTCGGGGGAAGAACTCCTCACATTCCTCCCCTGCTCCAGTGTGGGGTCCCTCCCACAGGCTGCAGTCCTTCATGAACTGCTCCAGCATGGGTCGTTTTTCCACGGTGTGCAGTCCCTCCAGAGCAGCTGCCCCAGTGCGGGCCCTCCACGGGCCACAGCCTCCTTCAGGCCTCCGCCTGCCCCGGCGTGGGGTCCTCCCCCGGCTGCAGGGGGATCTCTGCTCCTCCGTGGGCCTCCATGGGCTGCAGGGGGATCTCTGCTCCTCCGTGGGCCTCCATGGGCTGCAGGGGGATCTCTGCTCCTCCGTGGGCCTCCATGGGCTGCAGGGGGATCTCTGCTCCTCCGTGGGCCTCCCTGGGCTGCAGGGGCACAGCCGGCCTCACCATGGCTGCACCACGGGCTGCAGGGGAATCTCTGCCGGGAGCAGCGTTACTGCTCCCCCTGCTTCTGCACTGCCCTTGGCGTCTGCAGCCGTTCCTCTCACCAGAAATTCTTCACAGCCGGCTCAGGCAGACGCCTCTCAGGTTCTCTTCACATCTCCTCTCCTCTCCACTCCTTGCAGCCGGGCTGGGCCAGGCCCAGTCGGCCGCCTGGGGGGAGGCCAGAGGGTGAGGGCGCAAGACCCACAAGGCTCACGCCTCCCCCTCTCTGCCCATGCTTCAGCTTCTTCACATCTTTTTTTTTATTTTTCCCCTTCTTAAATAGGTTATCGCAGAGGCGTTATCAGGGAACATTCTGCTACCAATTGGCTCAGCCCTGGCCAGCAGCAGGTCTGCCCTAGGCCTGGCAGAGTCCACTGAACAAAGGGGAAACAACTTCCAGCAGCAGCTTCTTGCAGAAGCTGCCACCATAGCTCCCTCTCACTAAATAAAACCAACACATACATGTGAACACAGCAGTCAACTAATAGTCTCCCAGTGCCCAAATGGCAGGCAACACTTTTCCTTGATGTCCCATTCACGCCTCTGAGAAGGCAAATCCACTTTCTTAACTACATCACAGAAGTAAGAGCTCACGCTCAGCATTCTCCAACCCTTATTAACGCTCTGTACTCCAGGGTACCTCTCACTTTCTAAGTGTGACCTCTGTTAATTGCTCCTAGACTCCAAAGTGCACTGTATTTAGTCAACTCCACCTTTCCAAAGATATTCACGTGACTGACCTGTTCTCATCACTATTAAGCACTGCCTCAGTTTTCTTGAACTTACAGGCAACTAAGATAATGAAAAATGTTAGACCAGGTGATGAAATAATTTACACTGAATTACAATTACATTTCTGCCCTCGACCAATTGTTACGAGATGCACTGTTAGGGCTTTTTATCTGTTAATTAAATTTGATGCAGTAATTCCCTCATTTAAAAATCTGAGAATTCAGGGCCAACATTTTAGCTTTATCCAAATAGACAGGAACAGTAAATGTTAGTTCAGTTTGAACTTTCTTATTAGGACTATTTTATGAATTTACAGATTTATTTTCCAGAATTGCACCCGTGCACAGCTGACCCCACTAAAATATCATGCCTAAAGTCTGCCAACAATGAAAAAGATCTCCTCCATTCATGTGCCCCATATAAAATAATAAAAGGGGAAGGCAGTGAGGTGTGTAAGAATATGGTAGCTGGACTGGGATCCACTTTAATGTGCACCTTGCTTTTCACTCATTACTGTATTGGGTACATCACACTTTAGCTGTCTCAGTGTGCATACCTTGAAGTGTTTGAGCATTCCTTCTGTTCATTTATTTATATATGATGCTGAAGGACACTCTGAGGACTCTGATCTTTACTGAGCTTGATGCATCATTCTGAATTAGATCCCATATGGCTTCCACTCACTTATTAGTACAGTATGGAAATTAATAGGGAGACTGACAGTGGTAACTCGTGAATAAATTTAGAACCTCTTTCTGTGAAATACAAATACAGTGTCTAAGCACCTTGCGGTGGGCTCCTGAGGTTAAATCTTGCATTATTTTGAATACTGTCAGCGGTATAAGGGCAGGTTTTCACCTGAAGCGTCCACTGGATGAGACAGAAATAAATGCCTCTGGTGTGTTATTCTGGGCACATACCTTCTGGATGCTCCCACTGAAGGGCCTGAGGATCCCAGAGTTCTTCTTCACAGCATCATAACTAGGGACTCCGCCAATGAATATTTCAGAGCTGCACTTAATCTGTGTGAAAGCCCCCTGCAAGAAACATAGGAACAGCATTTTATTACAGTAGCTGGAATTGCTTGTATCTTCAGATTAGCTTACAATAGACATTATAGCTTACTTTAAGTCTTCTTTACTTCTGTTAATTGCACTTCTCTGTACAATTATCTCAGGAAAGCCACTGTAGGACGCAGTCTACTGACTGTGCTTTATCTTAATCAGAACTAGCTGAAAAGTATGAAGTACCACAAAATGGGAGTACTGAAGGAAGAAAGAAAGGAGACTGACTAATTCTGGTTTCTGACTGCACATCTAGCTCTATTTGCAAAGACTTGAGGTACCCTGATGTGAATGTAGAACCAAAATGAGGTTTATAAATTGAAAATCAGAGCAAAGCCCATGAAAGAGAGACACATTTAACATTTCCAACATCTGAAAAGCTAATCCATAGCAAGATAAGGGGCTAAATGGAAGAAACAATGAGTTCGCATTAGTTAACAGAAGCAGTTGCTCAGGATACCTGATGAGACTAGTCAGGGTCCTGGAGTGAACTGGAAGACGTTTAACAGCTAAGGACAGAAAAAGCGTGTAATTCCAGTCCTGCACAAGGTCCTCTGATTTCTCTGCTGGCAGCTCACAGCCAACCTCCTTCTGCAGCTGCACTGCAGCACTTAAGAGAAAAAAAACAACAGGAGTCTTCATCTCGACCCACTGTGTCTCTAAACAAGTCTCTACTGCTCTATTCAAATGTTTCCCACTCAGTCTGTTTCTGAACAGACAACCGGAACTTCAATTTATTTACATTTTTCAAGAAAAGTCTAAACTTTAAATAGTTTCTCAGTTTGCAGAAAAAACTGCAGATTCTTCTGTTAAGAGAACCTGGAGCCTGGTTTTCCAGCCAGATTTTCCACTAGGAAAGAATAAGACATTTTCTAAGCAGTTCTAGCCTCAGGTTCTTGGGATAAAAAAGAAGTACCTCTGTGAATGCATTTGAGTGCTTAGAGAGAATACTCTGCGTGGTACCAGCAAGATTTCACCTTATTAAAAACTTGACTCACTATGACCTCTGGGTGAGTGAAGAATAAAATTCAAGTCATCAATTGTCTAGGTATTTCAGCCTTTACTCTGTCCTGAAAATTACCTTTGCAAGGAGAAGACAAAGAAACAATTATCTTCTGGTCTACCCTTCCAGCACAATATTCAGAGAGAGGTAAAAACAGGACATTGTGCACATGTTTTTCAATTTCATTCTTCGCAAGATGATGCATTTCACAATGTATACATTTCTCAATGGACTTAGCCCCAACTAGTAAGTATCCAGAAAAGAGCCTCAATGACATGTATGAACTGAACACAAAAGTGTGAACCCACTTACACAGCAAGAGCAGGTAAGGCTGTGATTTCAGCTCCTTTACAAGAATCCTTGTCCTCAGAGGAAGACTTCACGTGCAAATTTCCAATTTTGGGCTTAATAAAATACTGCCCTAAAATGTACACCTTTTTGAGCTCCTAAAAGGTTTGAGAGCAGCCCATGTAGTTTACCATGCAATCATGGTCTAGTCTAACAGCCGTATTCATGACAACTCACGCCATTTGCTCACCTCTGCCATCCCTTCCACTGGCTTTTGTTTGTCCACTTGTAGGATACCGTTCTTTGCTGTGCGGGACACTCGCAGCTCATGCCATTGACCCAGACTGACAGGTTCTTCACTCCTGTTTTAAGGGGAAGAAAACTTCCAAGTATTTTATGCTTCTGCCTTTCTGATACTTTCAAATATTGTTGTAACATTAAAAAGTCAAGTCCTCTGGAATGATTTTCTAAGTAAAAAAAAAAAAGAAATCACTGTATTTCTTCCCTTATAGGGAAGTAACATAATTTCTGAGCCCCATCAGTAAAAGAAAGTAAGACTACGTTTCTGTAGCAAATAACAAGCACTCTATTTTTATTTATAAATGAAATATTTTTATAATCAGCTTGCGTTTCATCTATTTCTGAGTTAATTTTTTGTGCTCAGTCATTTATAAATAAAGGAACATTTTTGTCTCAGCCATATATCCTCATTTCACAATGACATAAGCCTGGACATAAAACTTCCCACTTAATGGTCAGTCTAGTTGCACATTCTTCGTCCTCTTTTAAAACAGAAGTACTTTGTGTTGGCTTATCAGCTCTATTTATGCAGCCTGTTCAAGGAACATCTACACACACACACGCAGCCTAGCTGCTGTACATTAAAAGGAAGTTACTAAAATATGATCCTAATGATGTGATGAGATCCTGGCTAGGAACAATAATCCCCAGTTGCGTAAAGCATTCACCAGTCTCAAAGGAAGCATTTTAAAACTGTTCCTACAATCTTTATTAGTTCAGCACTAATATGAATAGCAGCTTGTATAAAGGGTAAAAACACTTTCCCCTTTGTAAGTTCTGCAGAACTTTGTATCTTATTTTCAAATGTCATTTTACTACACTGCTTAAAACATTTTATGTCTAAATGATATCTTGCAGCCTTTCCTCCAGGAGCAATGAAAACTTGCATTTGATTCACTAATCAAGCTGCAAAAAGCAGAAACCATGTCATCTGGGACAGCTAAAGACTTTCTATCTTTCTACAGAAAAATACAAAATTGTTTTGGGTGAAATAATGTTTTGTATTTTCAGGTCACTTATATTTAAAAATGAAAAAAGGTACATTTCAAAATGAAATAATTGAAAAAATTGTGATTTGAAATAGTGAGTCAATCGTGACTCAAACGCTGATTAAAAAAGGTATGAAATTTTGAAAATGTGAAAGTAAGATTTTTTTTTCTCTTTTTCTGAACAATCAACACGAGCTTTGAAATATTTTTGCTGTATCTATTTTGCCCCTCCAAATTTTCTCAAAGTCCATTTTCATCCATTTGGACAATGCTGGCAATATTACTTTGACACTTGGTTCAGAAAACCTCCATAAATAGTATTATGGAGGTGCCATAATGCCATTCGCTTGTCCGTTTTCTTACGTAGGAGCATTCAGGGTTTAACTACCTTGGGTAAATCAATAGGCAACATAATTTAATCACCTTGAAGAAGTCAGTATATACATATAATGGAACCAGATAGGTTTATCTACCTAATAAGTGGCAATACATACATTTTATCTTCTCTGCTGATTAGGTCATCATCATGCTAACCCACCTGCTCTGCTAGATTTAATTAGAATTAGGGATGATTAAGCCTTGCAGAGTCATCACTTCAGAGCTGCAAGCTATTTCTTGGATTCACAGGCTTTTTGAAACCGCTGAGCATGTGGAAACGCTTTCTGCAGGCATTTGAACACTTCTGGCTCTTTATGTGCTGTGGGGTTAAGGATTACTTTTCCCTGCGTAAACTGAAACTTAAAAAATGATGAAGTTCTTGATCCTGCGAATGCTTGGCCGAGGGAAGTTCCAGGGGACAACAAATTCTCCTCTGAGACATTTTGGTAAATAGCTCAGGTTCTACATCTGTCTGTCCACCCAGCATCCCTGCTCCCACCAAAGGCCCCAGGATACACTGTGCTGCTTCCATCCCAGGACACTTCGGGCAAAACCCAAGCTTCACCAAGGTCAGCTTTCCAACTGCTGCTGTTGACATATGTAAATAAGCTTGCCTCATCCTTAATTATAAAGACATCATAATTGTGTTTTGATTATATTATAATATTTAACAGCCTGGTTCTGTGGAAGAGATAGTCGGGATAACTGGAATTATATCCCTAGGACAAAGTGTAAGTGTGAAGCAGTATGATGAAGAGCAAGGCAGACTTTTAAGTAGATACTGGCTAAGCAGGCACAAAACCCAGGGAATTTACTTATCTTATTTAGTCACTGACAGGGCTGATGACAGGGTGCGAGTTGCAAATGTTATCTAGAAAAAGGAGCTGAACAAGATATTCTGACAACTTTCAAAGAAGCCTGCCGTTCTCATGGATTTCCCCCATTACCCAGCTATCACATCACACTCTTTCCCCAATGCACGTGACACAGATGCTAGCTGGAGCCCTGCTTGCTCTTCAGTTTTCCAAGAGAAAAGGGCAGTTTCCATTCCCAGGTATGTTCTTGTGGCTCTTGCCACATTTTCCAACCTTACATCTCAGTTAAACTTCAGTACAAGGTGTTTTGAACTGATATAGTATTCTTGGGGGAAAAAAAAATGATGCCTACTTCAATGTCTTATGGTTCCCAGTAATAGGAATTAGATAGCTGTAATCAGAAAAAGATTGAAGGCTGTTGTAAGAAGGGCCATTTTGCGTTGGAGCAAAGGTCTCTGACATTAGCTATTTATGCTGCTTTTCAGCAAGAGAAAAGAACAGGGCAAGTATGGAGTGATTCTTCCCTTGGCATATCCTCCCAGCTTCTGGCAAGTTGTCATTTAGCAATTTCCTGAGTCAGAAGCTGCATCCGTACAATTGTGTTTGATCTCCCTCAATGGAGCTTTCTTCAAATTTGTCTAATTTTTTTTTAACCTATTTATAGTTCTGGCATCTGTAACATGCTGTGACAATCAGTTTCCACAACTTATTTATGTGCTGTTTGAAAAAAAAAATCTTATTTTCTTTGTTTGCTATTTTTTGGTTTGCACTTTCATGGAGCTCCTTCTAATTATTCCATATTGAAAAAAATACAGAATAATCATTCCTTATTTATCTCCATGTCATTCAGAATTTAAAAACCTTCATCATACTTCCACCAAACTCCTTCTTTTCTAGGTTGAAGGGTTCTGCTGTATTTGTGGAAGCTGTTTCTTTCCCTCCCCTGGATATCAACACTATTCTTTAATTTTGCTAACTTCTTCTGAAACGAAGTGACCAAAATGACAGCAAGTCTTCAAGTCAGGGCGCACTGTGGATTTTTGCAGAGGCATTGTTCCTTATTCCACTCCTAACAATTCTCTGCATTGTATTTGCATTTCTGTATTTGTCTATAAGCAGTTAGCTGTTGCTTTCACAGAACTATCCATGGTGACTCCAGGATCCTTCTCTGTCTGACAACATTAACTGTATTGCCACAGCTGTGGACTGATAGGGTTGCTCATTATTTTGCATCTGCTGCCTTGAAATGTCATCTCTCGCTTTTATCATCTGAATGGGTTTGTTTGCTCGAGTCCTCACTCAGTGGAAAATCAGTGCATTTCCCCTAATTGCAGTATAGCAAAAATTCCTGATGTCCATCCACAGGAAACATAGGTATGCAAAACTTGCCAGCAGTGTACACATTTTGCATAAGCTTTATATAGATTAGTTCTAAATATTAGGCCAGCCTGGTCAAACTGGCAGCCTCTTGGACCACATCCAAGGTACTGAGTGCCTCTGTTTGGCCCACTGCCTTTTCAGAAGAGCCCAGGGAACAGCTGCCCAGAGACTGGGCACTTAGAGAGAGAGAGAGAGCAGTCCATTTTGAGGCATTTCATTGCTCCTGTCCTAGACATTAATTTTAGGATGTGATGAATCATTCTCAAAAGGTCTGTATTTGTCTAGCAGTCTAGGTGATGTGTTTAAACCATATATTTATCTTTTAGACTGCCTGAGTTATATAAATTGTATATTACCCTCAGATCCCCCCAAAACCAGCACTATGTGGAAAGATACCAGAATTCTCTTCTTGTAACATCTCCAGGCCAGTACTTACAGATTGGTACTGGAGACCAGTGAGGACGATGCTCACGAAAGTGCCAATATTGTGCAATCCTGTGGCAAGAAAGTACATGTGTACAATACTTGTAGATCCCCCAGTTAGCTATGGTAGAATGTCATGGAGGCAAGAAGGGAATTTCTGCAATATCATACAGAAACAAATAACATCTGCAGTAGGATGGTGGCGTGACATGGTAACACTGATAATAAAGCTTTACAACATAAACTTATGTAGGATGAAAATCCTGTCCCCTTGGATAATGTTATAGTGTTTCTGTGCCTCCTCAGAAGAAGTAGGCACTAGAAACGGATGGGCTCCCATACCTCATTACAGGCTATTACTCTTTCCAGCCCACTCCTCTCCTGGATCAGCAGCGTGGCACTGTTGGAAAGGAAACACAAGCAATGCTGTTTACCTGATAACAGCTGTTCCTGAGCCACAGTCGAACCTGAACTCCACGTAACCAGCCACCATGTTAATGGAGAGGAAGTCCTTGCTGTCTGTGTCGTAGCTGTACAAAAGGACACCAGTCTCTAAATCTGGACGAAATGTCATCTCAAACTCCATGAAGGAAAGGTAATTCTGTGGTTCCAAGGGCCAGGGTGTGCTAGCAAATGACTTTAAGGACTCGTTGAACTGAGGTACGGCCAAGGTGAGTGCTGGAAATCCAGAATACACAGGCAGGTCACTTGAGGCTCAAAGGTAAGGACTTACTCCTACCAACCAGTTTCGGTTCCCTTTTTTAGGCATTTAAAGCTAACATTAAGAAAAATAACCTAAAAATTTAATTTTCCTTTTTTTTTTCCTAGGCAACACTGCTTCCCTCCTTAATCCCTTACTTTTCCAGGGATGTATTTGTATTATAAAGCTTTGTGCTTCTTTTATTTAGTGATTCACTATAGTGTTTTTCAAAGTAGGAAGCACGCACATTGGATGGTGGCATGGAAAGTTATGCATCATAGAAAATAACGCTGTATGTATTTGACTATTTGTTTGTACCTCTGTGATTTCAGTAGGAAATTGATACTGGGTCCTTTACATTTCAAAATATACAACTGACACTTATTTTAGGAGAAAAGTGGGGACTTTCTTAGAGTTAATGTGCGGCTGTGGAGTGGTACATTATTTTAACTCCTGAAAAGTAAGTTTGAAATGCTTAATTACATTTAGTTTAAATAATCAAAGAGGTTTGAAAATTATGTAGGAGCTGGGTGTGATTCCAAAGTGAATTGTGGGGGAGGGTTTCACTATGTGATTTTAAAAAAATGATGAAACAAGTGCTGTCTTCTGCCAGGGTAGTAGCATAAGACCTCCTTGAGTATCACTGTGTGGAAAACACATTGAACACTAAACAACACACACAAAGAAATATAAGCAGTCCAGCCTCCTCTCACCTTCTTCACAATGATGACCTTTAAATCCAAGAGGGCAAAGGCAAATGTAGGAATCTGCTTTGCTCGCAGTACAGGTACCACTGTTGATGCAGGCAGCCTCATCACAGATGCCACTGCTACACTCACCTAAATACAGTCAGAACATTGATTTATCAGAGAAGTTTGTCAAAGAAGATTTGTTTGGCTGTTGATGATTCCTACTAACCAATACAATTTGCTCTCCTGTCTAGATTCTTTCCTAGTTTGTGAAATGGAGTGCAATTTAGACAAGATAACTTGATTTTTAGACCTTTTTTTTTTTTAGTACCAGACCAGCAAGAGACCTTAAAAATCGCAAAAATTACCCCTTACTAACAACCCATGTCAGTTGTAGCTTTCAATTATTCCGTGGATTACTTTTCTTCTGCTCCTGTTCCTATCTTAATTTTCTTACAAAATAGAAATCTCTCTAGATAGTTTACAAGCACTATGACTTGTTTAATTTCATTTAACTTAAGAGCTTCTTTGTTCACTGTCAATTCATGGCATGGTAAGCATAGAAGGTGTTAATCATAATCAACTGATCTTATTAACTAAAATGAGGTTGTCAGCCCTCTTATTTGCACTAAAATGGATCTGTATCATAAGCATATGGGCTTTTTAGGAAGCATTTCTACTGTGCTGGCACATTAACTAAACTACAGAGATTATTTCTTCTTGCTGGAATTAAGCTGAAATTGTTGTAGAAAAAATAATTTATCTCTAACTTCTTAGAATGGATATCTATAAAGTTAGATTATGCAATGGCCAAGTGTACATCTGCTTTAAGTTCTTGTTGATTTTGTTTACTTTCTCCTTTATTTTAGTTTCTGATTAAATAATTCTCCCTTTGCTGATAGTAACAAACTGATCTTATACATTAAAAAGCCCAAATAAGACATTTGTGGTGTACAAGTGTAAGCATGTCATTTGGAGGGCCAAAGTGTTTACAACAAACTAAGAATTGCACATTAATTTTGAGTCCCACTGAAATACCACCTCAGAGATGTCACAGGTGTTGTGAGGCAGCTCTGACAACAAAAACTAGAGAAGAGTTTTGTCATCTAAGATGACTCAGAGAAGTCTTGCAAAACTACTGCAAGGAGGGGATATACCCTTTTTTGCTTTGAAAGAGAGCCAAAACACTTGGGTAAACAAAGATCTAGGTGTATGGAGCTTGAGACGCAAGCAGAAAACTAAGACAACACTCATCTTTACAGCATTTGCTGCACTGTTAGTCAATGCTGGCAGTACGTTCAAACAGACCAAAGTTAAATAGAGAAAGCAGGATGGGCCTCTCTCCTCCCCATGCTCAATGCTGCGGTCTGTGTACCACAGCACCCTTGATTTACACACTGTACCAACAGAAAAGAAACAAAAGACTGACTAGCAAAAACCCTTCCTAAGCTCTAGGAGAGTTTTTTTAAGTTTAGCTTATATGTGTATTGTTTGCAAGTATCCCCGGTACAGTTTCATGTAAGTGTGTGCAATCACATAAGGACGGTAAGGCTCTATCACTCAGTTTGGGTCATGTATGGCAGAACACAGCATTTATTTTCATTGAAGTTGACAGTTAATGCAGTAGTATGTGGAGCATTCATGGATGGGAATGAAGCTAGCTGTAACCCAAAAGGCCACAGAGACTAGGGCTCGGAGAACTTCAGCAGGGCTTTCTTCTATCTATCTAAATTCCATAGATTCTCACTCTATTGTGAAATTAGTCTCTGCTTCCAAAGTCTTATTCTCTTCAGCATCTGTTTCTTGGGCCGTTCTGTTCTGCCCCTGTATTGCACAGAAGTTTGTTCATGGTATATAGAGAACACAGGCCAATTGTTAGGAAGCTTCTCATTAATCATTTTCTACTTGGGATGCCAAATGCACAGCTACAGCAGAGAAGAAAGATGACATTGTGACTGATGCATGGTATAGAGAGTTCAGTGATACGAGATTTATTTCCTGCCTTTAACACTTGGTTTCTGACTTGAGTTTACTCTTAAACTGTTTAGACTGGGAGGTCATCAAAACAAGGATTCTGTTTCCCTGTCTTTTTTTTAAGTGTTCATTACATGGGTAAAATAGAGACAAATAAATAAGACAGGACCAGATAATTAACTTCCCTATTTCTCCATCTTTTAATCTGTGAAGTGGAGATAATATTATAAACTAAAACATCATAAAGCTGTTGAAATAATTTATTCTATGGTATTTTTAAAACGTATTGTGACACTGAAAATGAAAACAACGGAGTTCAATGGGGAAAAGCCCTCTGTAATGGCTACAGTACTGCTACGGGTCTGAAAGATCCCTGTGTTGCTTTGGACAAGTACAATGATGCCTTTAGGCAAAACACATTTACTTGGGTCCATAGTGTTTTAAAGACAAACACAGCATACATACTATTGATTTCTAATGATAAGACTGTGTCAGTCAGGAGCATGAAGAGGCATCCTGAGAGATGCTGTCAGAAATACTTTCCTGTTAACCCATGAGAACTGGTTTTACTATTTATTATGCAGGATAACTGTGTCCATAAGGGGTTTTGGCATACTAAACTGAGATATTTACTTGCACAGCGTGATAAATCCTCCTACTACAGACCCAGCAAAAGCAATGTGCAAAAGCACAGAGAAATACTACGCCAAAAAGAGAAACCACACTTTCCACCTCTCAAACCTCACTATTTTTCAACAGGCAAAAAAAATAACCCCTAGTTTATTGCTAATTAAAGACCCATACCATTACACTTACCAACATCAGCACCACTGAGAGCTTTCCCTAATGGCCAGGGTCTCATATCAATTATCTTCCCATTGACGCTGAGCGATTGAACGCAGCCCTGAAACCCACGGTTGGTGCCTGTGGCTCTGACCAGCCAATAGACACTGGGGGCACCGCCAACGTAGAAGGGAGTCCGGAACGTAATTTTACTATATTGGCCCTGAAGGGAAAACAGAGCATGACATGATGTAGAACAGACATAACACAAGATAACTAATTAAGCCACGCTGAGTACAATCAATTTTTTTTTCTCCACAAAGAATTGCGTAGGTTGCTCATTGGTAATTCCTTTCCATTAGTCATTCCTCCAATCAGTCTACCACTTTAAATGTTACTTTTTGCACTTGCATTCATCATGATAACATGGACTATTAAAAGGACAAGAAAAAAAAATTTAAATTGCTATGTTCTGAAGTGTGATTGTGACCTGTCTTTTGTTGCTATTTCTTCCTCTAATTTTGCTGAAATTATTTGTCTTCTAAACTCTAAGTGATGGGGGACACAGACCAATGTTATATTGCTTTTTGGACAGAACCCAGCAAGTGCTTAGCATTGAATAATAATGAAATGACAAAAAAAAACAGTAAAAAAAAGTAAAAAACAGTAAAGGCAAGGCAAAAGCCAATAAAATTATAACCTCAGCAGAGTTCTGCTCACTTTGCCAGTGCTAAATTTACTCCTCATCTTTTTTTTTTTTTTTTTTTTTAACTTGCCTATAGAAATGAACATATTTTTACTAGCACCAATATAGTGCACAGGAAAGAGAAAAAAAAATCCAACTGAACTTTTTGAACCATTGAATCAAACCCCATGCTATCGTGGACAATGGATTCCTTCCACAAATTGATCAGAATATACACCTTTTGCCTCAACTCAAAGGTTGCCTCAAAACCTCAGTGCCCTTTAAAAGAAAACACACAAAATTCCCACATTTATTCATGGGCAGTTTTTACCAACGTGTCCTTCTGACAGCACTGACCTTTAGCCTAAAAGCTTTCTGGATTTCTCACCCCTGCCTTGCCTCCATACTGTTTATAACAATAAATTATATCCCCATAGGTTACATTTTGCCTGGCTAAATAAGCCAAGGTTAATGAATCTACAGGTGTTCACTGCACAGTGCACTGCAAAAACAAATCAAATGGATCTCAGTTTTAGCATGGAAAAACAATTCAGGAGGAGCCTGTGGCTAAAGAGAGTTCAGATGTCCACAGGGTTTCATGGTGGGCATATGCCAGGGCTGTGAGCACACAGCATGGCTCCAACCACTTGCCATCTCCCATTGCCTTTGATGTTCCTGCCCACCTTGGTCTGTCAAGCTCCACTGCTCTTGTAGGCACTCTCTAGACTGTTCCAGTCAAAATGAACCAGGTCAAAAACCACTACCACTCTGCTGACGCTAATCCAGGTCCTTCTAACTCGGAAGGGGTGAGGAGGACTCACTGGAGCAACACACTACAGGAGCAGCAGTTTCTAGTGGACAGGAGCACCTGGATCAAATAACTTTTTTTCTGCTGCAGCTGCAGCTAGAAAAATGTGAGTCCACTCTCAAACTCTTCTTGTAATAGACTCTGTGAACCATAATCCCCCTACTAGCTCTTTCTTGCACCTTTTCTTCTTCCACTTCATCTTTCTTGGCGATGGGTGATCATAGCCCTGCATAGCCGATGCCATCTTATCAAAGTGCTGTACAATGGCATTAGTTTCTACTGGACGTATCTCTCCTGATTCACGTTCGTCCTTTGTGTGGCCTCATAGCACTGGTAACACATAGCAACATGTGACAGACACTGAAATGCGCCATTTCCTGCTGATGAGAACTCAACGTGCAGCATGTTTTGCCCTTCAGTGCCTGCTCATGAAAGTGTAAAGTAATAAGATGTTTGAAGCTGCTTTTTTAAGGGCGAGGGATAGCATGCTAATAGTGGCTATCAAAGCAAAGAGGAAAGACATCTGAAACAATGTGCAACTGTCTTTTTTTTCAGTGCCTTAATTTCACTTCTGTTTTCTGGCCTCACAATAGATGAGGAAGTCAAGACATCTTCCTCTATAGTACTTTAATCTGGCAGCCTCACATGAAATTGGTGGTGTTAACATAGTCAGAGTAGAATGTCTATCTCCATTACTGTGCTTCAACCAATGTCCATGGTATACATGTAATTACACTTCTGTTTGCAAACCTTGTGGGGCTACATGCATATTATACATAAATATATACACATATACATGTAATCTTTCCAGCTTAGGAAGCAGAGAACTCTCTGGGGCTTGAAAAAAAGAGCAGTCAGGGACAGCAGCTGTAAAACCTGGACAACTTTTAACCATAGCCTGTAACTGAGACTAGTGAAGTGTTGCAGAAGGGCAGCAGAGAAAGCATGGGGGACAAAAGGGAAACTGTGATGGTATTCAGCGCTCGGATATTTATCTATGTGATTTCTGGAATATCTACATGGAAGAGTAATCTGTACACTGATCCTAGTTCACTAAATGCCCCAACATTGATAAATAAAAATGCATCTTTTAAAGCTGACCAGACCTCTGCTGGCAAGAAAAAATGTCATCACAATCTTGAGAGAGCCCAAGGTTGAGCTGCAGGTGCAGGATTACCTACCTGAGATTTTCCTGTCACTGGAGCATCATTGTCCATCTTCAGCCAGCCATTCATCCCGTCTCTGAACAACGTGACGCTGTGCCAGTTCCCCAGTTTGATTTTGTTTTCACTCATTATGACTGCAACTCCAGTACCACAGTTGAACCTGGGAGTGTGAGACAGAGAGGGCAAGGTGACAATCTTAGATTAAATCAAATGACTGAAAGTCGATTTTAGACTTCAAATATTGCCTTCGCTCCAGGGAATCTCTGCATTTCACGTCACATATTAGCAGACCACAAGAAAATTAGATAGCAGGTCTACATATGATCTGTTCTAAGTTTCAAACTTTATCTATTTTTCTCCCATGGAGAATATTTTGCATTCTCTGGCCTTACCAAGTGCATTGCACAGCTTGCCAACAGCTGAAACTGTTTCAAGATGGAGGGTATTACAATCTGAGTTCTTGCTATCATAGTAATTTCTCTTGGGAATTTTTACAGCTCCCTGGTGAAAGGCAGTGCTACTGTAATAACTCTGTGATTCTATATGAAACTCAGTATTGATTGGCAAGCAGACCTCCAGGAAAGTCTCTGTGGAGCTGAATGAACACAAAACGTGCCATTTTCTCTGACTGCTTTTCAGTGCAGGTGAACAGAAACACAACAAAGGCACATCACCCACTTTGTTATTCTCCAGTTTCAAAGAAGTTGCCCTCCCAAGTAAGGAGGTCCTTGAGATACTCTTTCATATGCTTCATATCTATGCGACTGCAAGAAACTCCCTCCATCTTCATTTAAAAATCCTGCAACTCTCATCTAAACAAGAGATAGAAGATGAAGTTTCAGGGCCCTTGATGGCATGAAATCCTTTATTTTGCTATGTTATCTGCAGGTCCTCTTTCTGTAAAGCAAAATTGAGTATGCACAGCTCAATATACCATAAGTTTAGCAAATGCAGTGGCTCACTGGCATTCCTGATAACATAGCAACAAGCCCTGGACTGATGCCTTGAAGAAAACTGGTCATTTTGCCTTTATACCAAAGTCTGAGTAAAAAGAGTTCAGCACATGTCCACACATTAAAGAAGAATGAGAGAAAAAAAATATTGAAGACCTGTTAAATGAAGCAATATTGTCCATTTTGTGCACTAAATGGGACAGAAGTCAAAGACATAGAAGATATTCATCACATAGAGCAGTCCCAGAAGGCAGCAATGGCCCCTTCTCTTTACATCAGATTTAGGGTGAAGGTTTTACCTGAACTGGATGCTACGTCGGATGATTGCCAGTGACATAAAATCACCACGACCGTGTTCATTTTCTCCACAGTAGAGCAGCAAACCATCTTCTGATTCAGCCTGCAATCATTGCATCAACATGAAAAAACAAGGTCTAAGCCTCACAGTAACAGATAAATGCAAGCAGCACTGGGGGACTCTTCTCCAGGAAAGGGACAATATTTTTCACATGGAGTTTTTAACTTACAGAATCAGAAATTGGTTGATCAATTTTGAATCCTGCATTTGAAGAACCCAGAAAAACATTTCTTCAATGCTTAAATGGTTCAAGAACATCTCTTCAACTTACAGTATGATACTACTAGACTTAAAAACAGACTCTCAGACATGTCCCATATGAGATTTCCGAGTACGAAGTCTAGCAAGGATGTCCTAGCCAGCCTGCTAAGTGTAGACACATCAGTCTTACTGCACATGAATACACACACCCTGCTTCACACATTCAGCGAGCTTGACACTTTTCAAGCCAAACAACCTGTGCAGGCAGGATTTCTCCATATGTGCACAGTAGCCAACACACTGGCTTTTCTCAGCCATCCTGCATTTTAAGCTGACAGATTGCCAGAGCAGTGTCAGATCACTATGTGAGGCAACAGACTGCTGCTGCTCTGGTGACAGTCTCCTACCTAGGCTGCCAGGCTGGCGAGTCTGCCTTTCGTGGGAACGGGGGGGCAGCCCTACTAGCTCTGTCCTTAGCACACAGGCAGCATTAACACCAGCCACTGTGGGATGTACCCTTCAGAACGGTAGTTTAAGTAGTCCAGTATCTTGCACGTATTTATTGGCTGAATTCTCAAACTTTAGAGGTGGAAAATAATGCCTCTTGCATCCTGCAGGAAAGGAACTCTGGATACAGGGCAGTATTTTGTTGACTACAAGATCACAGTTTCATATATGCGAAGATAACTGCATGCCACTTCCAAACTGTAATTCACAAAAATTCCAAGTGTACTTCAGCCTGCAGCTCATTCGTGTGGCTATAATCTCGTCAATGCCCACTGCCGCTAATCTGCAACGCCAACATTACTTGTCTCAGGGTTCGTCTCACGCACTGCCTACCAATAATGGGTGCAAACATTTTAGCTCAGTTTACCAACTTAATTTTGCATTCATTGAAGGTGAAGCCAGATCTTTAGTGATGAAAATTATGTATCAAGTCACTAGAATTAGATTATAAACTATGGTGAAGCTCAGTTATTGTTCCACTGTTCATCAGAATAAGCAAATAAAATTTAAAGCTCCTATGTAAGTGTGGAGTTGCTTAAACTTACCCTGAACTCAAGGGTAATCTGAAATGTCTGATAGGAGTTTTTCAGTGGTTCAAAAGTGATGTAAGAGTAGCCAGAGAACTGAGGATATTGGATAGTAATATCTGAAAAGCAAAGACAGAAGCATGTTACTTAGTAGTTTTCTCCCAAATAAAAATCGATATGCACATTTTGCACTAGATAACATCAGGTGAAAATGCAAGGCAGAGTTCCTCCAGAGACAACCATAGTCACCAGCAGTCAATAATCAGTTACCCTGTTGCCTTGTCCTCCCACCACCTTTCATAACTAATTCTTTAATTCCCAAGCACCTGATAAACCTGGGAAGTAGGATACTGAGGGCCAAATACTGCTCAACAGTTTAATTGCTGGCCTCAGCGGAACTTTCTCCAGATTTTCATCCTTGTCACAGAAAAC
Source organism: Tetrax tetrax (assembly GCA_009806455.1). Lineage (NCBI taxonomy): Eukaryota > Metazoa > Chordata > Aves > Otidiformes > Otididae > Tetrax > Tetrax tetrax. The sequence goes on from WHYT01016104.1 coordinate 230,347, forward strand.
AGAACCCATCTACTTTATATTTATCTCCTTTTCAGAATTCATTTAACATAGAGACAACAAAGTAATTTTCTGTCTTGCAGGATTACAAAAACATATGTGGGAAATGTGGCCAGACTTCATGCCATTAGTCACTGCTGCGCCACAGCTGCTGCGTCCAGCATCCACAGAATCCTTGGATGTCTAATAAAAGCCTAGCAGCTTCCAGTATTTCCCTCAAGTCAGCTCAAGGCAGAGGGTAAAGGGAGCAATGGGGAGAAGACAGTCCTTGTAGACATCTCTCCATCCCTGGCTGCAACAGTGGTCCTTCATATTGCTCTTGTCAGCTGGTGTCACCAATCCTCACTCTGCTGTCTTATGTTAGAGGACTGTCCCGGCTTCAACACAGAAAAATCAGAGATGTCTTACTGCTACCTTTGCAGCTCATTTTCCTAAGAAGCACAGAAGACAGAGACGGTTCCAGGCCTGAATTCTTATTTTTGCAGTGGATCTGAGTTTAATGAGGAAGAAAGGATGAGCAGTCCTATTCCTCTTTGCTAGTTGAATACTGAGTGGGTTTTTCTTGCATACTTGGATCTGGATACAGTGCTCTCAGCTTTTTTGTTTGTAAGGCTTACATTTTAGGCTGAGGTGAAGAGAACTGGTCCTATAAAACTGAATGCAACTGCAGCAGACAGCAATTAACTCATCCCCTACTCACAGCAGAACTGACTGGACTAGAACACCATGCAGCTGTTGATCGTAAAGAAAAGTCTGTTTTCATTCAGATTAATATACTATTTATCAATATTGGCTGCCGTGGAGAAATTCAGTACACGGCAATATTGGTACACAATGGGATTGCTTACCAAGGAATAGCACACTCTCTTATGAAAAATTGTGGGTTTGGACTGATGTTAACAAACCCACTCTACAAGTTGTATACAGTTATGTCAGTTCAAATAAATCCTTGACTCTTCGTACTTGATCAAGGCCAAAAATCACATCTGCAGCTGTTCCGTGTGGCTGAGTTACAACAGATTGTTTTCAGAATGAGCTCTCTTTACTCCAGCACTGGGAGGAGATCAAACACCTTCAGTGCCTGGACCCCCGATGCATGACACTGCATCACGAGTGTCCAACACAAACCTGCAGAAGACACATGTGTCCCTGATGCTCTGCTGTGTGGCAGGGCCTTAGCAGATCAGATCAGCATGCAGAGGGACAGATCAGCTCTTTTTTAGCTGGTGGGACAGCACCACTACAAGCAATGGGACACTTGCTTTGCCTGAGCTCTGGCATTCATCTGACCCCTTGGTCAAAAAAAAAACAGGAGAAAAATAACTCTAGGGGGGTACAAAAGTTTATGGCCTGATAAGTGAGCTGGACTGGCTCACCAGGTGATCAGCTCAACATCAGACCCAGCAAAAGGGTAATGTTAGGTCTGCAGAGGTAGACGACAGGAAGGTGGCAAGGGAAGGAGAAGCAGGATGGCCTCCTTCAGCTCAGGAAGCTCTTGCCCTGAGCTTCCAGGGCAAGAAGAGAGGCAGAGGACATGTGGCAAGTCCTGACTGGCACAACCACACTTCCTCACATTGACCAGGGCTTTCTGAACTGGGGAGGGGGTTTTGTTCCTCCCTTGCCCTAGGCTGCCTGACACAAGGGCTATGGCTACCACTCCAGCACTTCTGCCCTGAAGACCATGGGAAAGCCTCCTCTGGATATTTACAACAGGGGCTCTGTCTCACATCCCTGCTGCAGGATCAGCATCACCTGAGGGGCTATGCTGGAAATGTGGGTGGTTCAGGGCTTCAGCTGGAGCCAAAAGGCAAGGGTCAAAGCGGGGTTGAATGTTCCTGTTGGAAGCTGTGGATGGTTCTTTATTGAAGAATAACTTCTTCGCACTTAGCTGAGGAAAGAGACCAATGCCTGAACCAGATTGTGGAAGCTGGTGCTGTCCTTAGGCATCCACTAAGCCCAGCCAGTTATTCCCAGAGTGCACTTTGGGTAGTTACTCACAAAGCTACTCCTTGCCCCGGACAAAGAGAAGCCAGCAGCAGTGGGCACACAGAAACCTACCTTCTGCACACGTGTCTCCTCCTTTTCCCAAGTTGCAGTGGCAGCGCGAGCCACCCCGGTCGTAGTCGTTGACACAAAAGCTGTCTGCAGAACAGATGGCCTCATCGCAGGAGAGATCAAAGAGGCGCGCTGCAGAAGATGTGCCGCCCTTCCTCGTTGCCTGAGCCGTAGTCACCCTCACTGTCGTTGAAGGCCGTGTGGTGGTGAGAGTGGGTTCAGAAGTGGTTGTAAGGACCCGTGACAGGAGCCTGGAACTAGACCCTGGCGTGACCTTAGTTTCGACCAGAAATTTTCTGTTGCCTCCTTTAATAGCAGGAAGCGGTCTGAGCTGAAAGGAAATAAAGAAACACAAATTCAGAAAAACTTAAAATGCTACATGGAAATGAAATTAATATTTTCCAAGATATAAATTCATTTTCCAAGGTAACAAATTCATCCTCTTGAAAGAAAAAGAAACAACCACATTATTATATCTTCCTGACAAGACCAGACACTTTCAAGTATTGAGACTATAAAGAAAACAGAAATGTCAAAGTGAAATCTTGAAATTTACCTCTTCTATGTAAATGTCGTAGTCTGAGTCATCGATATCAAATCCATCATCATCACCAGTCACTGTGTCTGTGATATACCGATGCCCATAGCTTCCACTTCCTAACTCCTCAGAGCCTAAAAAACACAACTGGCATATTCAGTTCATATATTTTTTTCTCTTTACATGCAGCAACTCAGACATTACTACTCCCTGATTCATCACACTTAAATCTGAAGTGGCCTTAATGGCCATCCTGTACAGACAATGCAAGTGTCAGTCTGAAGATGGGAAACACTGTCCGAGTGACACACATGCAACTTTAAACAAAGTGAAGACCCTAATTTTGTCACTGTGATTCTCAAACAAAGCTGGCAAAGCTCAATTTTCCCCCTGCAAACTGACTTTTATCCATCATTCTTCCAGGAGAATAGCTCTGAACTTTTTTGGTGTGGATAACATTTTAATAACTGCATTGGTTTCCGATCAAACTTTTCCGTTTTATAAATACACAGTCCCGCATCTGCCCTAATGGTGACCAAATAACTGGAACAGCAAAAAAGATGCATCTAGGTAGGGCTTTTCTGGCACACTCTGCTTAGGACTTTATCTGCCTCCACTGGCTCCAATGCTCCTGAAATTAGCATCCTAAGCGTACTGTTAGGCTATTTTTTAAAACACAGTTTAGCACATTGGAAAAAGAAACCTGCAGAAACGTCATGTGTTTTTCATGTGCTTAATCTGCTTCTGCCTCTCCCTGAAGCACTGAACTGTGCTTTTAAGGACTCTAGGCTTACTGTTTAAACTGGGAATGGCCAGTTTAAATAATAAGAGGGTCCTCACAGAAAATAATCTGTGCTTTTCTGCACTTTATATGGCAAATTCTGCTTAAACAATGATTTATGCTTTTTAGCTAAGTCCTGGTTTCAGCTGGGACAGAGCTAATCTTTTTCCCAGTAGCTGCTGTGTTTTGGATTTAGTATGGGATTTGGTATGTGAAGAACATTGATAATACACTAATGTTATTAGTTGTTGCTACGAGATCAAGGTCTTTTTCAGCTTCCCAGGTTTCGCTAATATGAAGGTGCAAGTGCAGGTGCAAGAAGCTGGGAGGGGTATAGCCAGTACAGTTGACCCAAACTGGACAAAGGAAGTATTCCATTCCATTCCATAGACATAGTGCTCAGTAGATAACTGGGGGCTGGCCAGTGGGCAGCTCGCGCTCTCTCTCTCTCTCTCAGGAAATTGTGGTTCCAAGATCATGCTTGGGAAATCACTGTTCTGAGATTGCTGGTCATGGTTGTTCCATTCCATGATCGCTGCTTGGGATGGGCTGTATTGGTCATTGGGTCATCAGGCAGCGAGAAATTGTGCATCATTCAGCTTGTATATTTTATTATCCCTATATTTTATTATCATTATATGTATATATATTTACTATTATATTTTCCTTTGCTGTCCTAGTAAACTGTCTTTATCTCAACCCAGAAGTTTTCCTTTCTTTCCAATTCGCTTCCAATTTCCCCACCCAAGGAGAGGGAGGGTGAGAGAGCAGTTGCACGGTACTTAGTTGCTGAGGTTTAACTGAGGTTAAACCACAAGTTATTAAAATGTACCAGAAGCCATGAAGAAAGATAACACAGGTTAATGAATCACTATTGTTGACTGCTTGAATACTTGACTACTTGTCATTTCAGAAAGGTTAAGAATAGACAAACATTTGATAACCATCAAAATAACAGACTTCATATGTTTGCCTTTTCCATGAAGTATTTTGTGGTCAGTTAAAAACAGCATAGGCAATCCTTACTTTACAAAGCCTCTGCATAGGCTGGCCATGTGTGCTTGTTTATTTCAGCAGCCACAGGCTGCCTGTATTTTCTTGTAAGTTAGGAGGTCCTTCACATTGCAGCATGCAAAGATGTAAAGTCTTCCTGGGCAGTGGCTGTCTGTGGAAAGGAGACCTACCAAGCCTGGAAACTCTACTTGATGATAGTAAGAGCTTCACTAACACCACTGAACAACCCGATGGAGCTAGCAAAAGCTAACGAGGCTCAGTAGACTTTCAGAGGGAGCAGTGTTGGCACAGTGCTCTTGGGCCATTTGAGCCAGTCTAACTGGGGTCTGCCATCTCCTATCTTGGTGGAGAATAAAGGAAAAATATCTCACTGACCTGATTCAGGCAGGAGAGTACTTGTCTAAATCTTATTTTACTCTCTTTTCCTTTGCCGTGACTGCAACCCAGAAACCCTGGCAGAAAGTTATTAAATCAAGCATGTGTGCACCAGATATGAATGCATGCCCTGGCTGGCTAACTGGCCACCCACCATACACTGTGGGAGTTACTTACAAATGGGCTTTACATGTTACATCAGCATACAGAAAAATCAGGGGCAAATTAATAGACGTAATGAGGCACAAACATTTGCAAAGAAAACAACATGCCAGGCCAGTAGCAAATGTGTATAAAACATTTCCACTCTAATGCGTATACCTAATAATCTGTAAATAATACAATTTAACTCTATATTAAACAGAATTGTTCAGCAGAGAGTTCTGCCAACTGAGCTAAGAAGAGAACTCATAGCTTTATGACTGGTAATGAGAATAAGCCAACCAGACAAACTACATCCAGATTATTTCTGCTAGTGGCTGTTAATGGACAGGCAAAGGATTAGTACTGGAGAAACAGACTGCATGTTTATGAACTGGTCCCAATCCTGCATTCATTCTGGAAAACAACAGGTATTATCAAAATGTGGGCAAAACCTCTTACTCCTAGTATTCACTTGTTTAGTCACTCAGGTTAATCACCATCACAAGATAATTTTACTCCAGGTAGGAAGAACAGAACAGAATCACAGAATCATAGAATGGTTAGGGTTGGAAGGGACCTCTAAAGGTCATCCAGTCCAACCCCCCTGCAAGGAGCAGGGACATCTCCAACCAGATCAGGTTGTTCAGAGCCCCGTCCAATCTGGCCTTGAATAGAATATAATAGACTAGATTAGACTAGAATAGAATAGAAGAAGGGACCTACAATAATCATCTAGTCCAACTGCAAGGTTGACCCCTTCCATCCATCACTGCATCAGAATCTCCCCCTCTGGCAACAGTAATTTTATAAGACATTCATTTCTACAAAATTATTTCAAAACTGTTATTGGCAAACCACAATGTTCCATGCTTTTCCAACAGCAGACCTTGGGAGATTACATGTACCCACTATTTTAAATCAGACAATGATTCCTTTCACCTTATTGAATTGGTAGAACATTTAGAGTCTGGAAAGAGCAAAGAAGTTATGGGTTTATTGGGGCTGACAGAAAAAACTCCTTTAAGGCCATTCTTCAAAGACCTTCAGGACACAAGTTTGGCATCACCAGGAAAAGCATAACTTCAGAAGGTGTCCTAATACCAACAGATCTCTAATACAGCTCCAAATCTTTGCTTTCACTCCCTCTGGCTCCATCTGAGGTTCAGCCAGCACGTGCTGCATTACTCAACCGGCTGATCTGTGAGCAAGGTTGGTAACGCATAACACACCTGAGAGCAATGGAGACATGAAGATATACTCTTTTCTGACTATGCCTGAGTTTATACAGGTGAGTACACACACAAATGATGAAATAATCTACCAGTCCACTGGCTTCTCAGTCGTCTTGCTCTGCATTAAAATTGGTATTTGCTCACGGGATGTGACACGATGCTCACATGTGATGCAATGCAACAAAACTGCAAAATAATGGAGAGCAGAGAAGCTAACACAACCTTTTGTAGAGAAACCTCCACATAAGCCCATCTCTGAAAAGCACTGTGTAGCTTTGGTGAAGAGCTCATATCATAATGGCTGGCAAATCAGGGAAAATCAAGCAAAACGGTACTCTGCAATACCAAAACAATTACTACAGAGATTATAAGCATGCTGTATTTCATTGCATCAGTGTTTCAGTGTACAAGGAGATGGAGCTTGTTTAAGACCCTTTATCAGGTCCTATAATCCTGATATAATTAACTGGAATATTTGTGGAGGGTCGTCAACTTTAGACAGCTTCTTTCCAAATAAGGAGAGATTAAGTTATATCAAACAAACCTTTCTCAAAACAAACAGAAAGCCACACAAACTTTTGTTTTGCCGATTAGGTGGCCACCAGTATACTGATCAGGAGACACAGGAGAGTGTAGCAGGTAGACCACCAGGCACTGCAATGCATGCGGATTGAAAGGAAATGTTAATAGAATGATCATCTTCATGCAGAATCCCTCACAGGTCTAAATCCAAAATACATCAGGGGCATTTTAATCTGTGTTTTATTCTTCTCAGTGATTCACAGGGAGGCACTGCATATTGCTTGGCCTGTCTCTTGCTTTTTGTCCCTGTCTGTAAAACATGAATACTGCCTTTGTAAAGCCTTTGGAGATCTGTGGGAAACAGTTCTATGAAAAACCTTCCCCATTGGCTATCTCCAAGACACATCACCATCATTTACATCAAGGTTTGGGCCCAATGGGCCCTTTTCCTGTGTGTGAGCCTCAACAGACACATTCAAGCATCATGCAGAATATTTAAGCACCTGTGCCAATGCCTTGCTCAGTATAAGCCTGGCAGTGACAGCCAGGACCAGAGGAAACGATGTACGCAGATTAAGCAGCCACTTCTGTCACATTTGTTGTGGAGACAAGCAGGAGGGTATTTTTAACAGAAGATGCTTCCTCTGTTGGTCTGGCAAAGCCCAAGGCTGGTGACCTTACAGGCACAGTGCAAACCCCATCTGTTTCCCCAGGAGATGAAGGGTATTTAAGCAACGCAGGTGATGATACTTTGTTTGTTTGATTCCTTGGGACAGTTTACTTTGTTGTTACTAAACTTGATATGTGAAGTCATTTTCCAAGTAAACTGTCCATGACACAATGAAAGATTTGATACAGCAAAAACCCAAAAACCATGTACATGAAATAGCTGCAACCTGCATCAGTAATTAAGAAAGGCAACAAAAATTAATCTATTACATCATTTCCTTCTAGAAAAAAAAATGAAACCAAATCACAAATAAATGAGAACCCTTGGGAAAACTTGCCCTCTCCTCCCTGAAAATGGAGCAACGTAACATAAACCAAGCATGCATTTTTCACTAGGTAAGGGGGTAACAGTTTATAATCAAGGCCACATGTTCTACTTGCACAGACCTTGGGAGGTCTGTCACATTAGGTGATACTGTCAGCAACCCTAAGCGGAATTCTTTAGTGGATAAAGAGAACTGTTTCCTACTTTGACCTGAAACAATGCAGTCAAGAGTACTGCAAAGCCAGCCACCTCTTAAAACCAGAATGGGAGAATTACATGTGAGAATGCGACAAACCCCAGCAGAAAACATCCCTAAGCAGTGTGGACTCAGTGTCTGCAGGACTCATCTGTCTCAGCCTGCACAATGCAATATGGACCCTGAAGGCCCACTGCTTTTGAGGTAATGCTGGGGATTTCTTCTTCAGTTAAAACAAGCATCAGAAAAGCAGTAATTATTTCAAAACAAGCATAAAAATCCAGGATATACAAGCATAAAGCTATAAATTTTTTAAATCCAAACACACTAAGAACCTTAGTGCCAGCACTATGTGGGCTAAACATAATGCAAAGGAGCCAGACATTGTACGACTTCTGCCAGCTTCCTAAGATATTTCAGATATTTCTGAGGAATATACAGACACTCAGAAAATAGCATCAAATATTTGTGGCATGTTTCACTGTTTACACGGGAGGAGGTACCATTTTAATAATGAAGGTAGTAATTCCTATGATGTGCACACCAAACAGCATTTTCAGACATGCCAACTGTCTGACACCTTTCCAACAACCATAGGTGACTAAGAGGTATCTGCTGGCACTTCTAGAGATTCAGGCATCTGGTGCCATCTGAGATGCATTATGGTACCTAAGACATCCCCAGAGGACTGTCAGGTGTCTGGGAGACACACAGGAGGCACATGTCCTCCTGCAGTGACAGCTGAAAACCACAGAACTTAGGAGACCTCAAATCGACCGAGTGTCTATAGCTGAGCAACTTAAGTGAATGACTAACTGGGACAAAGAAGGTGACCAGAAGGCTTTCTGGCTACTAGAAGGGGTAAGGTACCTGCAGATACATAATGTGAACTAGGGGTAAGTTTTGCTTTGTTGCGTTAAGCTTAGCGTGCATTCTTTTGTTACATTAAACTGGTTAATGGTTTATATCACCCTTCACAGTTTTTTAGTGTTTTGGGGAAAAATAAATGTTCAGAATATGCATGGCTTTAATCAAGATTTTTTTTTTTTTTCACAACAGAAGTTTAGCTTTTCTACTAAGGCACAATGTACTTGTGTATCTGGTTAACATCACACTAGTTTCTTACACAGACATCACCACTAAAGCCAAGTGAGAGCTGGTATACTCACACTCCTGCTTCCAGAAAGCCACAGAATCTGTTTCTAAAGGCATCCATCTTTTGCGGCCTTTGAATATCACTCCTTGCTCTGCAATAAGCTGGTTTTTATGAAGGTAACACAGGTTTTCAGGGATCATAGTGACTATATAGTGGCTATATGTAGTTTTTATGCCTATTTGCAAAATCCACACTGGAAACTGAGAGCAGACTGGCAAAGGAGTTACATTTGAATTTGCCAAAGGACCTGGAGTTTGCTAAAGTAGCCCTAAGAACAAGCAACCTGGTGTGGGGCTGGAGCACATCACGGACATGACACAGCCCCAGGCTGTGGGAGCTCTGCCCACTCACAAGGGTCTCCCCCAAGCATTGCTAGCCCCTGGGTGCAGGGAGACCAACCCTTTGGCCACAGTGGCACCCACGTGCCTAGCATGGACGGGCACAGAGTTTTGAGTCTATCCAGGAAGCAGTGCAACATGCATAACACATTCACTTTTCAGATCTGATCAAGGCAGACAGAGTCAAACTCATGCTCTCTATGAACCTGTCCATTATCAGTGTTTCTATACACCAAGTGTGAATTTGACTCCAAGATCTACTGACAAAAATTCACCTTTTAGAGCCATCTGCTCTAAAACTGAGACTGACAGGTCTCTGCAGAACAGGCAGTTTCCAAAGGCAAAGTGCCTTTCCTTGAGTACCACAGTAACAAGTGTGGCATGAAGACTACTCCACCCTTAATAACAGAGCTGAACACTATTTTTTCTCACCAAAGAATGCAGTCACTCACATCCAAAGATAAACAGGATACCAAGGAGCACACAAGCGTGCCTGAGGCAGCAGGAGCTGGACCTTGAGATTGCAGGGGCCAAGGATGCACCTTTGTGGTTTTCACAAACATTTGATTCAGAAGTTAAACTTAAAAGTTCAGCAGCCAAAACAAATTTCATGTAAATTGTTCAAGAGGCTGAATTTCTGACAGATGGGAAAAAAGAATGGAAACTGCTATATAAAAGTCAATGATAACAAGAGATTTCAAGATAGGGAGGCAATTTAGAAATAAATCCTTAGCAGGTCAAATAGGTGGATCACTAAGGATGTGGTCCACACTTCTACACCGTGCAAATTCTTCTTGCAGAGCTCACAGTCCTACCTCAATATTAGCTGCTTATTTTCTACTAGTTAATTAAAGATGATGTGCAATTGAGTGTGCAGGTGAGAAAACAAAAAAAGTCAGGTTTGTTGTTCTTTTTTGTTTTTCACTGATCTGCTAAAATTATATGCTGGTATCTTCTTGCATGGTATTCTGGCCGCTATAAATGCTTTCAAAACTGGAATTTAAAAGTACTACAACTTTTTAAAGACAATAAAAAGATTGGCACATTAATGACGTAGCTCAGTTAGTCCTCATACCCTGCCGGCCTTGGCTCTGCTTCCTGCATCAACTCTCTTTGTGATATTGTGCTTTTCACTGTGCAAGAGACGTGATTTGTATGCTTCCCAATGTGCTCTGTTTAGGTTTGATCAGGATTTTCACATACAGTGATGACTTTGGGGATGATGAGGAGCAACAGCACCTCAAGGTCAGCCCATAGAGACACTGACAGAGGACTGCACCCCAAGGAAGACCATCAGGAGATGTGCACAGGACGTACCCCTTATTGCAGTGTGCATGGCCTACATTGCTACACAACTGTGAATATAATTGTTAACAATTTGTGATTATTCAAGCATGTTTGAATGCATTTTCATTTCTTTTGCTGTGCAGCTTCTGATCAAAAAGTAATGCTTACTGTTTATATCATTCTTTTAATGACTGTGCTTAATAGTTTAAGAGCCTTACTCCTCAGAAAACAGTATAGATTTGCTTTGGTCTTTCTAAGTTGTTTAAATTATAAATGTAACAGTTTAGTTTCAAAGAACAGAAAAAAAAAGATTAACAATAGACTTGTCTCTCTCATTTCTCCCCGTGATATTCATTTATCAGTTCTGCATGAAGCCAGTACAAAAGCCAGTAAGTAGCAATCCAAAAATATCTGGCAATGACTTCCAGAGCAGAAAAATGGCATGAGAGCACTTCTGCCTGGAGTTTTAAAAATCTTTGCTTGTAGCTTGACTTTCACAAGCTGCTTCAAGCTCCGCAGACAGGTCCAAGAAGTGTCAGATTGGGGTGCCTCTGCTTGGAGAGTAACACTTTCCACCAACAGCCCTCCACAGGCTACATTTTATTTACATATATACCTTATTTTTATATAGCTTTAATTACACAAAGTTGGTTCTACTCACTGAACGTTCGGATGATATCACTTGGTGCACTGGCAGGGCTGGATCCATAGGAGTTTGCTGCTCGGACAGCAAACTGATACTTGGTGTTTGGGAGAAGTCCCTTGAGAACCATGGAATCCATCTGGATCTGCTCTCTTATTACCGTCCAATTGCTGTCAAGGTCTGGCCTTCAGGATCGAAAAAAGCCAAGATCATAAATAATTAAAGCTGGCTGTATAAATTAATTGCTTTTAAACTTCCCTGGGAAATACACAAAATAAATGAGATATAAGCCTGCAAAACAATCACTGAAATCCTTCAATCTTAAGGAGCCAGGCTGTGGAATCATTACTAAGCTGCACAGCCTGTGAAATCAAAACTATACAGTGATACAAAACCAATATTCAGATTTTGTTTATAGAGCCAAGACGGTTGTTCAGAGGGCAGTTTGACAAATCAAGTTTTGCTCATGTGTCTTCATGGATTTTGGGTTCACAGTTTTCAAGTGGAGGCATATTGATAGCGGTTCCCAGTCTCCTGTTTGGCTTTTGCAACAGAGTGATTTATTCCTAAGAATTTGTGCTCTAATGCCACTAAGTCCCTTCAAACGTACATGAGTATTAGCAAGATGAGAATCTAACATTCGATCACCCAGGCAATCACGTTAATCCACGCACACTGGAAAAATCTGGATTCAAAGTCTCCTCAAAAAAACCAAATCAAAACAAAACAAACCAGAACAATAATGCAGGGAACCTGGCCTGAATACGTGGATTTTGCAAAAATCCTCCCATGTCTGCCTTTGAAAAATGCCTGGTTAACTCCTGATTCATACTGGAAGCCACTTGCCAATAAACACCTGCTCTACATGCTGTTATAATCCATCTGAAGTCAGAACCACCACGCACATGGCAGTTTGGTCTCAAATGTGTACATTCATATACAGAGGGATATCAGAAAGCGGAGGGCTACTTCAAATAGTTTGACAGAGTATTCTGACGCTTTCACACAATTTCTACTCTCTCTGAAAGGGGTCTCTTCTTATCAAAGAGAGAATGGAATGAGAAGGTAAACAAATACAAACAAAATAAAAATGTAAATGTTACCTCTAGGCCACCCAAAATATTTAAATTGAAGTTTATGAAAGTAAAATAGGGACAGCAATGACTTTCAGAGAAAATTATTCCAGTGCCCTTTTCTAAGATGTCCTTGTGATATTTATTACAGGAAATAACCTCCCAGTGCTCCCTGAGTCTACCAATGTTTACTTAGGACTTGCTGCAAATGTCTCCAACAGTCTTCCAATGAAAATTACAGCACAAGGCAGGCATTTCGTATTTGTTTATTTGCAGCTGGAAGGAAATGCCAAAGTTAATGTATGTTTTCTTTTACCAGTCAATACGGGATTTATTGATCACTGAGGTTTCATTGCTTTGTACAGCAGGGCCAATGCCGTGACAAAGGAGCAGCTGCCAACTGCCTGGCTCCTGTGTGCAACGGCACACACACGGTGCAAATATTTTATTGTTTTGCTAAAAATAAAAATAAAATCAGACAAATGCACAAGATTCAATGACAGCTAAGCAGACCATATTAAGTCACTCTCTACCACTATTTTCTGGTAGACAGGAGGGCATTTATTTTGGCTACTCTTTCATTGTTTCCCTCCTCTGAGCCTGGGCCAAAACAAAAATACACAGTGTTTTCCAAATGAAAGCTGTTAACATAACTTCCTTCCACATGCTTGCTTAGTAGTGTTTTCAGTTTTCCTGTACACATCTTTTTTTGGCTCTGATTCGAGTCCAAGGAATTCCTGCAAGCTCAAGAGCTGCCTCACAGTCTCTTTGCAACAGACTCTGCTGATGCCTGCACTTGAACAGAAACACATGCCTCTGACGAAGGGACTCAAAGGAGGTATCGCACTCTACAAAGATCTAGGAGATAACACAAACTGTAGGCTAGTCTTTGACTTTGCTGACTGTCTCCTGCAAGACTTCCTTCTGCAGAAGGGAATGACAAAGGAAATGTCTGCAAAAATGTATGCATCTGCAGCTGAAGGAGAGGGAAAGGGAGATTTATCACTTGACCTTTCCTACTTTTCCAGAACATTCCCTGTGTGAACAAATCGGTACAAGATGAAAAAATGGCAAACAGATGTGGAGAGGAACACAACAAACTCAGCTGGTGACTGCATCCAGGGCCAGCCAGCTCCTGTATTTTCTAAGCTGGGAACGTTTTGTTGAAAGATGTCTCCATGGTACTTTTTTGTGTTAAACATCAGTTTGTGTCAACTTTCACACCATGAGGGCTCATTTTGATGCCACTTGTCCCATCTTCTACATTCCCTGGCCTGGCACTTGTCTTTCTGCCTCCAGCTGGGACCTCCCAGGGCTGCTCTGGCTCCTGTACCTCTGCACGGGGAAATCGGACAACTTCCATGAGCGTTTTCTGCTCTTCACGTTACAGCTGTGCATCTCCAATGCAGTAAGAATCTAGTCAGTGACAAACTCAGGGCATTTTTAAGACAATAAACATATGGGTAAAGTCAATAGGACTGAAAGATATAAACCAAGGGCAGAATTCTGTCCCAAACATCTCCAAAATATTTTTATTATTGCTTTACGTTGTAATTTGGGGACTGATTCAACTTAAGAAAGTTAAGATACAGAGAATAGCAATTTTATATTTACTTGAACTTCCTCTTAAAATCACCTGGAAATGATTTAACAGAGTGAAGCACCTGCTAGCAATCCAATTTTTAGAAGGTTTTTTACTGTTCTTTTGTGCTGAGTTTGCACTCAAGTGGCAAATTCTTCCCTGTAATTTTTTTTAACATACTCCTACAAATAATAAATATAGTGACAAGTACAATATATTCTTATCCACTATGGAAAATACTCATTTTAGAAAATAACACACTACAGGATATTATTTTTAGTAGCTGTTATTATTTAGCTTTATTGTGACATTTTCTACAAAACAGGAAGGGAAAAGCGGACAATTTTCTAACATTCTTTTATTTAATATTCCTCTGGCGCTGTCTAACATTGTTAAGCACTTCCTCTCTAATTTTTATATCTTCCACTCCTCTTTATTCATTAATTACCTTTTCAAGGATCTAACTCACAAACAGTGAGGTAAATGTTGAGGTAGATGTATCTGTTTCATGTAAAACAGTATTAAAGGTATTTTTTGCTGGGCATTAGGAGGGGTCTCCCTGGTCAGATCTGTTGTATTGAGTTCTTTGCAAAGAGAAGCAAGTACAACTGCTCAGTTCAGTGCAGCACCAGGGACAGATAGTTCAACATGGAATGGACTCATGGACATCTTTTTTTGGGGGGAAGCCTCGAACTAAGCAAGAAATCTGCCCTATACACTCTGCTGAATCTGCTCCACCCTAACATCTGTATACAGATGAACCTCCCCCACCCCCCAGTTTAATGGCAGGACCTGCCCAGTTCATTGCAGAAGTTCAATGTCACTACCAAGGTATTAAAAAATCTGCCCTGTATGTCAAGGTTAATATTGAAAGCTGTTGACTACATCTACGTACCAAGGCGATGAAAAGATAGTAACCTAATACTTTTAGCGGATATGCTGCTGAAACACTTGTGGTTTTGTAGATGCTAGCTGACCATAAAAATTTTGATAAGTTAGTCTCCAAGTTTCGAAGACTGGGTAGGGATTCAATAGATTAAAAATTTGAGTATTTGAAGTCTTTGAATTAAAATAACGGAGACATTTTTGAGAATTAATTTTTTATAGTATCTTTAGGAAAAACACCCAAACTAGTATGTTTAAGTCCAGAATCTCACTTTAGAGGCTTTCATAAGAATGCCATTTGTCATAAAACATCTCTTAGCATAAACCAACAGACTACTTACACTGAGTCTGCAAGCTTCCACCTGCAGACACCACTAGCTATTTGGGGTTTAATGCATTCTTCCACACATTCCCTATGAATCGTGCAGTGAGACCTACAGTTGCCCTCCTCATTCCCAGCATTTAGCCAAGCTGGGATCATGGTCTCCTTAGCCAACAGCAGAGCAGAGCCCGAGTTAGCCCAGCTTGTCCTACATCTGAAACCACCTGCAGCCCTCCAGTGCCTACAGTGAACCAAAAGGTCCCAAGGGAAACCCAAGCAAGTGCCTAAAAAAAGGCCCAAATTTAAATCATGAGTAGAAACAGACTGCAGATTAGTTTTGGTTCTGTTTAGATTCTGGTATGTGCAAACAATTAAAGTATTGAATTTTCATGAGATTTTAATCTCCAGTATCACAGTAGAGCAAATGAAAAGTGTTTTTCCCTCATGTCAGACTCCTAGCACAGTTTTTCTAGGGTTAAAGTCATAAAACTAGTTCTCGGGGACTGAAATTATTTAAATACTGTCATAGTTATGTCATGTTTATGATGCACCCAAGGTAAATTACAGATTTACATAGGAAAGTGATTAATTTTGCAAAAGCACAGGATAATACTGTATCTCTTTGACATAAGAGGACTTAATGCTAAATTTACTTGCACTGTTTTGTTTTGCTTTTACATTGGTTTAATTTAACAGTTTTAACTCATGTTAATACACTATGTAATAATTAAAACTATATGCAGTAAAAGAAAATGAAGCTTAAAGTTAAATCTTTACCTCTAACTGCCATTAGGGCTTATGGCTCATTGAACTTTCTCCAAATATATGATCAAGCTTCCAAGTCTAAGACAGCATAATCCCAAAATTAACAAATACACTTCCAGCCTAACTTTAAACCTCAAACTAAACAGTGTAATCAAAACATTGTGCTGTTAGCAAATTCCTTCCCAAAGTTTAAAACCAACGAAACACTGAAATGTCAATTACTCGCATCTTTTGACTTAAACAGTGAAGGCAGTTTTCCACTCCCTGGCTGAACAAAAACACTCAAGGGTGCACTTTCAATGTGTCAGACGGAGATGATGGTGCCCACTTCTTCCATTAGCAGGTCCTTGGAACTATCAAGAGGTGTACATAAACCTGCAGGCTCCACTTTACAGCAAAAGCACAGAGACTACATAAGTGTGGTCAATCAGAAGACAACAAAATCCCTCCCCCATCCACTGAGGAAACAAGAGAGATGAGATGGGGAGAAGACAGAAAGGCTCAGATAACAATTGTGTTCAAATATAGATATTGGAGAAATTTCATGGTAATGCTATGGCAGAGTTTACACGAAGGCCATAATGTATCTTCATCCCTCACGTCCCACTTCCCAGTGCAACAAACAATGGATGGCTTCCCACTAAATCCGGGGCATTTTGATTAAAACACAAAGTGCAACGTAAGTTCACAAGTAGGCTTTCAGACTGGGAATTCTTTTCATTATTATAAATATCTTCTAGACTGTAACCATACTCTGAGCACTGAAAACCAATAGTTCTTTCTGTTTCCTATGAGGACAGGCTGAGAGAATTGGGGCTGTTCAACCTGGAGAAGAGAAGGCTCTGGGGAGATCTTACAGCAGCCTCCCAGTACCTAAAGGGGGCTTATAAGAAAGATGGGGAGAAACTGTTTAGCAGAGCCTATTGTGAGGGGTAATGGTTTAAAAATAGAGGGAGGCAGATTCAGATTAGACATTAGGAAAAAAAAAAAATTATGATGAAGGTGTAGAAGCACTGGAACAGGTTGCCCAGAGAGGTGGTAGGACTAGTTTAAACATCCCTTCCAACCCTTGATTCTATGATTCTGATTAACAACAAAAATTCTTTTAAAAAAATGAATGTGTTTTTCTGAAGAATGACTTTTAAACTTTTACAGTTCAGAGTAGTTAAAGAAGCAACTCTTCTTAACCAAGAACCTGTCATCAAGTGTTCACCCAAAGAATTAAATTTCTAAAGGTTGAATTTTGCATTTGCTGTAAGGGTAAACATAGGAGCAAGCAAATGGAAATAAATAGCTGCATATGAAGATATTAGCTAACAAAAGCATATGAACAGTCAGGTAGGAACACTTGTTTGTGCATGCAGATACACGCACCTCCTTCTGACCCTTCATATGCATCTTACAAAAGCAACTTGATTGACAACTTTTCACAGTTCAGTTCTTCTGCTCTATTACTGCAAATTTGAGAGAGTTCAACATAAAAGAAGAAAAAAAGACCTCCTCAAAAAGAATCTAAACAGAAAGACCAACATTTCATGTCAATTTGATTAGCACTAGGATAACAAAGCAAGTCTGAGTCCTGCAAGCTCAAGACCCAAAGACTTTTGTCAGGTACAACTGCCCAACATACTGAGTTTGCAATACGCAGATTATTTCCTGCAGCAGCCCAGGGTTTTCCTCCTCAGGAGATCTGAGCCACACACTCTTTTCTCAGCATGGTTCAACAGCATTTGATGACAGGATAAACTTAAAACTTCATTTACCCAGGCCTTTGTTAGAGAGAACTGATCAAATTAGATTTTATTTTCCCCAATCAGAAAGTGTCACTTATTGGTGATTTTATAATAACTTAGATTATTTATGGTTTTGTCTTTAAATTTTCATGGTAATTCAACACACATCAAGAGGAAAACTAAATGTACTGCACACAGTAAGTAAATAAGTCATGAGAAGAATCTATATGCAGTTTAACAGTTCAGTTTAGGTAAAAAAAGCCTTTAGTGCACACTGAAATTCAGACTCCACTGGCAAACTTGCCTGATAAACTCCACTGTGTAGTACTGGATGGGAGAACTTCCTTCACTCACTCCAGGCTTCCAGGATAACGCAACTTCTGAATCAGAAACTACCACAGCCTGGGGCTGACAGGGTGGTGCAGGGGGCATGCACTTATCTAAGCCAGAAGAAATGCAAAGGAACAGCATTAGAGAAGCGGATGGACTAATACACACAATAACTCAACACCTACAGACTTGGGAATCAAATTCATAGGCTTCTCTCTTCACCTGTTGTCCCTCTAAAACCCCACACTGGTGGAAAAAGAAAAGTAAAATATTTCCATACTGCACGTGACAGAGATTTAGATGTGAGTGACCTCCAGTGTTACAGACGTGTGCCCTGACAGTTTTGCAACAGAAAGTCATTTACACAGCATTACCTTGGGATAAGGTTGTCACGTCTCTGGGCATGCTGGGTCGTCCTTTCCCTGCCCAGCCGTACGCTCCAACGCTAACGCGGTGTGGAGTGCCTGGCTTTAGATCACCGATAACAACTTCCTACCAGAGTCAAGAGAAGACAATATAAGAACACTGTGAAAGCTCTTCCACGTAACGGGAGATGACATGACACTGTGAGCTGGGATTTGGGGACCATACACAGCATTTTCCATGTAACCTCCTAGGAGGATTGTCCCCAGCCCAGCTCAGAAGCAACAAACACAAACAGCACCACGTGTTTCCTCTCAAGCTGCAAGTTCACCCCGGGGGAATCCACAGGGCTGACCTGGACCCATTTCTCAGCATAACTCACAAGGTTGTAGATCGTTTGCATCCGCTGTCTGGCTTTTTTGCTGATGAAGTCAAACGCACATACTATTCCCTCCCTTGAGCCAATTGCTGGCATTTGGTATCAGTCTGGTGTCTTTTTCTTTTTTTTTTTTTTAAATCTGTTTTTGTTTTTCTTCTAAATTCAGCAACCATAGAAGCTCCTGAGAATGAAGCAAGTTGCTGCAGTGTGAACCGATGATTTTTATGTTCTCATGGAGCAGAGACAGTCCCATCACCTCTCACAGTTTTCCTAGCCTAGCTATCAGCCTTGACCTGAAGCAAGCATTTCCCTTATTTGTCGTTCTGCCATAAACACAGAAAGATTAACCGACAGCCAAGTACTCTAAGGGAGGTGATGCTGACCTCCTCGTGAAGAGCTTGTGCTGCTGAATACTATACAGAGGAGCTGGCTCAAATCTCCCACAAATCAGTAAAATTGCATTTTATCACTGGCCAGCACACACAGCATGGATCAGTTTCAAGCATTTAGATTTGGTCTTTGATGGAGCATATGTACAGAAATCCAGTATTCTTTACCTGCAGCCTATCTGTAGAGAGATGTAAATCTCAGATTTACAAATTTTGACAGTATATACAAGTAAATAGAAATACCAGGTTCTACACCACTGACTGTTTTGCTATGAAAAAAAAAGCACTTATAAAAAACTGTTTTACAGAGACTTTTCTTCAGTTTTTCATTCTCTGATATTAAAAAACATTATTCACAGTCCTTGTGAAAATGAAGAGATCTCCTTTCTCTTCATGCTGGAACGGACTTTAAATCTACATTTCCAGTTGCAGTAAAATAGTAAACAATCCCAAACTTTTACTAACTGCTAAATTTCCTTATGATGGTCTTTTGGACAAACTCTTCCTCTCTATTCTTTAGGGAACTTATATTATTACTACAACATTGTTCGGCAGCACCCTGCCATCTGTCATTTCTCTAGCTGTGGTTTTGGAGCTCCATCGCTGATTTCCTATTAACATGGCTCCCTGACCATTACCCTGTTTTTCCATCATTCACCCTTGATCTGCTTGAATGATTTGGATTCATCTGAGAGAGATGACAACAATGCTGGAAAAGTAACTGCCCAGAGAGAGGCAGCAAGAACACTCACATTGAAAGATTTATCTGGGTCTTTCAGTCTCATAGCTGAAGTGACTGAAACCTTTCAAAATGTGATCTGAAAAGCCAGTTGCTGAAAACCCAGCACCAATGACAATGCTGATGACTTTACTCCTGTCATTCCATCCTTCAAGCCATACATACTGTCTGTCTGTATTTAAACTGTGCGCACTTGTTCCTGCTGGTACCCCTCTTTATTACATTGATTCTTCTGAGAAAAAAAAATTCTTCATTATGTGTCTTATTGCTTTCACGCTATTCAGGAACTTTGCCTCCGCAGAGGGCGGGTTATTGTTGTACCTGCCTCATGTTATTACCTCCAGACTCAAGTCTACAATAAACTAAACAGAATGAAGCTCATTGATTGCAAGACCAATCAAGATCAAAGTCCTAATATCTGCTTAGGTATTTAAGTTCAATGTGTGTACCCTCAAAACCTCCGGAGGTGCTCTCTTGCCTTACACACATGCCTATCTGCCTCTTTCTTCTGGCAACATCCTCCTCTCCGTGAACACAGCTGCTGGAGATACTGTGGGTGTCTTTAAGATCCAGTATCTTCTAATCTTCTAGGATCAAGATACTAGTGAATAGGTAAAGATTCAGGACATCATCAAGCTACCCAGACCTGTGGCAATCTCAGGGAATACTCACCTGAAAGCAGAACACTTTCAAATGGGATTCTGGAGAAGAAACACATTTCCTTGTACCCCACTGTTCAAAAGCCTGGGAGTACGTACTTCATCTCTTTTTTTTTTGCTCGTATTTAAGAGAAGGGTCTTAAACCCAGGTTTTCTCCATCTCAGAAGAGACAGAGTGGCCTCACAGAGAAGGAATTCAGGTAGTATGTGGAGGAGTTAGCTCCTTTTGTAGTCTGTCTCTCCACTCAGATTGCCTCTATATTTCGAAGCACAATACCCCAAACTGGACATTACATTGCCAATGAGGCTTTACTAGCCACCAACCTCACTTTCTTGCCTTACACTACATTCTTGTGAAAACCCTGCAAAATGACATTTGGTATTTTCATTATGATCTCACATTCTTGAATGGGGTGAAGCAACGCGATGCCCCTTCTGTGGCTGAGGAGTCAGGTGTACGTAGAAACTATCTAAAAACCTGCATTCTCCCTGCCCTGCCACACCGCTTGCCCTCCCTCCAAGTGTGTTGAAATCGTTTGTGAAGCTGCACAGTAAAGCTGCCTCACAGAAACAAGGACTACAATTTTTTCTTTTCCAAAGAAAACCTGTTTTCTGTTTTGTTTTGTTATATTCCAAAAAACCATCAAACCCTGGATTATAGCGCAGCTGCAGAAACGAAGCTGGGTTTAATGATACTTGATCCCCTGACAACTCCTTCCCTGCACTACTGGTCTCAGCTGGTCATCCTCCATTTTGTACTGGTTTTTGATGATTTGATAGGGAGCACTACTGCTCTCCAGGGCTCTGTGCCTGACCTAAAACCTCTTACCTTTAAAGCCTATTATTTTTTCTTGCTTTTTTCTTTTTTTTTTTAATATCTGTGCTCAACTTCCTAAATATCATGCCCAGCAGAACAACTGTCTTATTAAATTGTGCTGCATCTGCACTTCCCCTAGCTGCTCTCACTTACATGTTCTCTATTATAAGATGCTAGAATACAGCTATAATGCATTATCCACTCCACTAACGCACAGGCACATGCACACACAGAAACAGGAGACACAGTTCAGCTCTGGCTTTGACAGTCTCGCTCGGTCGAGAGAAACTGTGTTTTTCTCTGAGAAAGCAGCAGAGTCGTACTCAGCATCAGGAGAGGAGGCTTAGTGATGGAAACATGAACTATGCAGACTTAACCACAAAACTATTGCAGATTTCTGTTGAGTTTCATATGAATATAACAGAAAGCATTTCAGCAAGAACACCACTTCCTGAGGATTAATGACAGCTGGGAGCTGATTAATCCCAGTCAGTCATACTTCTCCACAAGTACCCCTCAAAAGTGTTATTTTTATCAAGCAGAAAAAAAAAGAGCCCAGCATGGAACTTCAACTCTGAAATGTCATAATCCAGACTCAGCTCAGCTGGGATCATACCAGATAGTCCTGGTTCAAGCGCTTCCTGAGGTCTTATCCAGACAGCAGCTTCCTGCAGTCCAACCAAACTTCCATGCATTCAGAAAGCTGAAAGCTGTTCGAGATCCACCAACTTTGTGCAACTTCTCCATTCCTAGAAGACCTCTCAGAAAGTTCACGAGCTTGTTGACATTAGGGATTTCCGTAAAACAGTGAAATTGTTGTCCTTATCCTACCCAAACTCGAACACCTCCTGCTTGTTTCCCCCCTCACAATACACCAAATCTGTTTATTGCTCATCGGAAGCAGACTGGACTGATTGCAGGACTGGAAATAATTAATCTGAATAATTCACCAGCTGCAATGCTGTTAAGAGGGCTGGTATTTCTTTCAAATCTGTTTTATCCTAGTTGTTAGTCTCCCACTCCTTCCTGGGTGTTGCGTGGCTGGCCTCTTCCCGCGCTCCTCCTCCTCGGATCTCGCTGGACTGATTTAGGTTTTCCCCTCTCCATCTCCTCTCCCACAGCCAGGCTTTGTTCTTCCCTATCACTATGTGTTTGACTACTGTCCCTGCACCCTGTAAGTCCTCACTGCCTGGATATAGCTCTTTTTTTACACAATTTACTCCAGCAAAACAAGACATCCATAAACACTTTTCGCCCATTGCTAAAAAGGGAGCTGCTGTACCTACACGTGGCCACCTTCTTCACCTTTGAATGCTGAGCTTTAGCTACTATTTGCCACATATTGACTACAAAAGATCCTGTATAAGTGCTAAGAAGAATCAACAACTGAGATAAACTTCTGTATGTGAATCTGTGGAAAGATCAGGTCAGGAGCATTCTATTTCATTTTAAATCACAGCTGCCAAGTTTCATGTGAAGTAATACTTACAAAAATTGCTTGTCCTTCAAGTTGACCCTGGGAAAAAGCGAAATAGGACCTATTAATGAAGTAACATACTAAAAAGTCATAGCAAAACCACATAAGTAATGGGTCAGGGAACTAAAGCAAGGCCAATGCTGCAGCATACAGTAGTTTATGTGACTATTATTCATCTGCATGAGTGTTGGGATACAGACTCTGTTCTCCTATTGAATTAGAACTACTGCTGTCAGGATTAAGATAAAAAAAAATGTACTGTTTGATCTTTATTGGCACTACTAGCAAGAATGGGTTTTTGGGAAAAAAAAAGCAAGTGAGGAATACAGAGATAAAGATCAGAAGAGAGAAAATAATGTATAAATAAAGAAATAATATATCATGGCAATAATATTCTTTCATGCACTGTGATCTCAGAAACTTGCAGGAGTCAGAACTGACAACTAGAGTGACAGAAAACTGCAGGAACTCTGAGCATCCCCCTCACGGGGAAGGTTTCTGAGCACTGCCCAGCAGGGATCAGGAAATACCAGTGATGCATTTCTCTGAACATCAGGTGGGGAGGCTGAAGGTAGAGGGGTGAGGAAATAAAGGAGAGTGAAGATGAGCATAAGAGAAAGGAGGAAAAAACTGAATTGTGAAGAAGGATCACCAAATTACTCTTCTGTGCGCATAGGTAAACCTTTGATTCCTGTGCTGACAAAGCTGCTGTCTCATGGACAGAATACCCTTTGCACAGCGTACTATGAAAGCACTCCCCTCACAGCACCCTGTCTGAAACACTCCTTCATCTTCTGTCTGAGCAGAGGCTGGAAAATCTCTGTTCCTGCCTTGCTGAATTCAAAGAGCAGCTTCTCTGCACTGAGGAAACACTGTCATGTTTCAAGAATACTCTTTAAAAGCAGATAGTATTAAAACCATCCAGAAGCACAGAGGAATTGCTTTCATCTTGGCACTAATTGCTCAGCCGTGCAGCAGAAGAGGATGGGTGTTGTTCACTCGTGAATGGAAAAGGAAGGGGAAACTGAATGGAAAAACAGAAGGAGGAAAGAGCAGGGGAGAGTGAAATAAAGCAAAATAAGAAAGCAAGGGAGAGAAAAAGAAAAAACAGAACTAAAGGAAAGAGAGGAAATGGGAAGCAAGGAGGAAAACTAGTGCTTTCAAGAACAAAAAAAAACCCAGAAGTTGAAGGAATCTTGAAGGAGATGGACTTGCACAAGTGCAACTAAAGCAGCACTATTAAATTTTAAATTCCATATTTCAGGAGACCACAGTCTCACATAGGGACAAAAATACACTGAAAACTCTGTTTCTCCTTTAACTCACACATTTACCTGTGTCAGTCCCTGCAATACACATACACTGATACTGCAACTCTAACTGCACATAGACTCATGGAATTGCTCTTCCATGTGTGGTGTGGAAATGCACAGAAAATGCATATTCAAAACTGAGAGTTCTATTTTAGTAGATGCCTAAGGTCAGTACCAGGAAGACAGAAGCAAGGCCCTATAGTTTTACATGATAAATTAGTCAGACAACCAGGAGCAAAAGTGTTTCACACTGACTGGACTACACAACAACATTGTGATTTCCTTTTGCTCAATACTTAGAGCAGATCTGGGGTGTAGATTCTCAGCATAATTCACAAACCAGCAACAAACAGTCAGTTGCAAGTTCCCACTTGCAAGCTCCGCTCCAGTGCTCTGACTATTAATGAAAATAAATACTCACCATGCTAAGCATATCCAGACTCAGGGGAACATCGTGTGAGAGCTGTTTAACCGCTTTGTCATCTTCAACCTCCGAGTAAAAAACCTTGGGAAGAAGATATAGTCAAGCTCATTAAAGCAATAAATCAATACTTCAGAATGATTTAAAAACAACTGCATTGTTATAATGTTGTGGACAGCATTTGAGCCTATGATCCTCTACCTTTTTAAAAGCATGAGAAGCTAATGCCCTTTAATACTCCCTTGATATTTGCTAGAAATTGTCAGTTACCAAAGGACATCATCTGACAGCGTATGCACTGAATTGATGTGAAACACAGCCTAGCTTTTAGAGCAGACTTGAACTGACAACTTTAACTGTGCATCATTTGGCCATGGTCAGTATGGACAGCTAAAGATTTGTGTGCTAAAGAGGTCTGCACAACTTCGGCATTTTACTTCATATAAGGAAGATACTGATCATATGATTATGTCATTATAAAAATTGCCATATCATAAATGCCTCTTCATGTCTGTTGTCGTGTACTGCAGACTAACGAGCCAGGGATAGTCTGCTTTTCTGTGCACAGAGAGCCTGCAATGCCAGAGGGTCAAAAGCTAACATGAAGTGAAGATGGTTTGGATACACCACTATCAATGCTGGTTGTCACTGGTTTTATTATCATGCCACACATGAGCTCAGGGCTTAAAAATAAATGGGGGCTCAGATGCTTGATCTACCACATGAACAGTGAAAACTGTTTATGGTTTGTGACTACAAAGTATTGCAACTGTTTGAAAAATACCATGACCTATAAAAAAGCCACTTACCCTCTGCACCTCCATTTTTACGCAGAAGAATGGCCTCAACTATAAACAGAGCCCAGCTAAGGCAGCCCACTGTCCCAACTGCTTTCTGGGCAAGGGTACTATGTGTTACGAGAGTGGGCACTCTGGCTTGCTTCACCGCGCTGCATGCGTAGTCTGAGGCCATGTAGACTACTGGAATCCTCTATTAGCAGCATAAAGGATCACTTACCGTATACCCTGTGATGGTGCTCGCATGCTGCTTTGGCATCCTCCATTGCACACTGAATGCTGTGCAGTTCAATGAATCCAGCAGTATGTCGAGAGGAGGCCCCAGCCTATCTGCTTAAAAGACAATGACCTTGTATAAGAAGCCATAAGACATAAAACCTCTCCTTTAGCCACTTGGCAGGTATGGCTTTGAAGAACAGACCTGTGCTGCCCTCATTTCAAACTGTCAAACACAGCCCACTACTCAGATTTGACTTGGATGCACGTTTCCCTCTCCACCTCTGCCTTCCAAGGCAACAGTGGGATACCAGGAGAGAGAGAGTGAAGGGAGACATCCCCTTTCTCAGTGGTAAGGAGCTGTTGATCTGCTCAGGACATCCCATGGACACCTTCAGCCTCCCCCTCACCATCCCACTCCAGGCTTCACATCCAACAGCAACACCCTGGTGTGAGGAAAACCAAGCCAAACCCAAAACATGCCTCCTCTCCCGCCCGTTAATGCTTTGGCACAGGCCAAGAGACGCCCTTCACAGGTCACTGAGAGGTCTCCCGATTGCCATCGGCCTCTGCAACCTCAATTCCTTCAAGACAGCTATGGATGGGAAGTGCAATGATTTAAGTAAGAAGAAAGTTTAGACTGATGAGAAAAGCACAAAGGATCCCTCAGTTCCCTCCTGTCCCCCTCCAGATGCAGGTTTTGGCAATGGGAACTCTTGCCATCATGCTTCAGCACCGCTACAGTCAACTCCGTCCCTCACTAGCTACAACAGGAGGGCATTTTTATCCAACTATACTGGTGTCACAGCACCTATCCATCTCCTTCCCTTCCCATGGTACAGAATGATGTTTAGGTTAATTCAACTACAGCAAAAAAAAACCCAAAAAACAGGCTGGAGAAGGAGGAAACCTGACCTCCGTGTCTCTAGTAATAAATTAGCAACACATTTACTGTTTGAGAACAGGCAGGTGGAGAAGTGTGTCTGCTCTGTAACCCGAGCAAGATTTTTAATACACCTTCTCCAAAACACCGTGCTCTTGAAACCAAACCCACCTGACAAACGACTGCAATAGAGAATTGACTCAGACACCTGAACAACTTCATTTTTTCCAAGGTGACAGTTTTAATACACTTAGTTTTTGGCATGCCCTTACCTACAAAAATTTTAAGTAAAAGTTAAGGAAACCCTTTTTCTTACCTTTTTTCCCCACCAACATCTGACAAAATACCAAGTGAAAACAAGCTGCCATAAAGGTCATTTTTAGATGTGAAGCAAGCCTACATCAGGCTTACACTTGTAACTTCCACCAACATATTTGATTTGAAGCTAAATAAAACTTAACAGCTTAGAAACTCTGCACAGTATTGATCAGGATCAATACCTGAGTAGTTAAAACAAGAGCAGAACTGATATTCTGGTCTGTTTCAAACTGACCCTGCATTTTCACACTGCTAGGAAACTTTTTGGTTCATGTTTCTTGAGTGAGCAAGTGTGGCCAGCCAGGGTCCACACTTCTCACTTATTTTCCTGGACCTTTCATCTATTTATTTCTCTTCAATCCTAAAAGAAATCCTGGACAGTGCCAGGTGCAATCATCAAAGGATAAATGTATAAATGAGGTTTAAGAGACCCTAACTTCTCTCACCATTCAGTCCCTACGCCTGAAGCTTCAGCCATTCTTACCTGAAAAAATTCCCAGCAGACTGTCTCCTGGGCAAGGCTGCATGAGGACTGCACGCGACAGGCTCCTCACCAAAAAGGAGCCTTTTCCTTTTATTGTTGAAACAACACAGAAGGGGGTAAAAAAAAACAATACACCTTCAGGAAAAGGGACTACCTGTTGCATGCTAGAGGTTTTGGTTATCTACACACTCCATGGATCTTCCTTATCAGTTCAACTTGAAAGAAATTCTGAAGACTAAGGCACTATTAGAAGACATCTGAGAAGTTTATGTAGCTGTAACAGGACAGGGCTGCACTTACACATACTTAGGGCTCTGCCTGCATGAATTGTCTTCATTCCCTGCAAGGGTCTAACCTTGCACAAGAATTACAGTCTGCCCCAGCATGCTCCTGCTCCACAAACACAAGTCACCAGCCAGATTCCTAGTTTTCCTTCCAGCCTGTCGTGTTTCCTGGAGGGTAAATCCCCTGCAATCCCCTGCCAGCCCCTTTCCAGGGACACCACCAGTGCCTCCCTTCCCCTTGGTTACCAGGGAAGGCATGGAGGAGTTGAGCACATCCTAAATGGATCTTCAAGTAAACAAATGACCATTCAGTGCTTCCAGCAGTGCCACTGAGCAATCCGCAGGCTTTTAAACATGTTCCTGAGATACCAGAAACTACCCAGGACCCAGCGACAGGGACCTCCACACATCCATATTGCCCATATAGTCTGTGGCACAGGTTCAGCATCCTGGGAAAGTCTCCCAGGAATGGTTTGGTGGATAGTACAGCTCACAAACTATGTCCATAAGTCAGTATGGACATCTTTTGGGAAGGAAAGGAGTTCAACCATATGGACGAGAGCCAGACCACACCATGCTACTTGCTCTCTGGGCCCTCATCCATTTTCTTTATTAGCACAGACTTAGAGAATCATAGAATAGTTTGGATTGGAAGGGACCTTTAAAGGTCACCTAGTCCAACATCCCTGCAAGAAGCAGGGACATCTCCAACCAGAAAATTTTTTTCCTTATATCAAGTCTGAATCCTATGGATCCCAGCTTCATTC
This sequence comes from Tetrax tetrax, assembly GCA_009806455.1. Taxonomy (NCBI): domain Eukaryota; kingdom Metazoa; phylum Chordata; class Aves; order Otidiformes; family Otididae; genus Tetrax; species Tetrax tetrax. The sequence goes on from WHYT01016104.1 coordinate 258,615, forward strand.
AGGGGCTCTGAGCACAGCAGAGTACCACCTCTCCTGCTCACCTCCTGCCCTGCATTCAGGAGCAGCTGGACCATACACCACCACCTACCAGTATTAGAGCTGCATCAGTAGTAAAGGCAAAACAATACCCCCTAAACATACACTCTTAACATATTTGTGCCATCCTTGTAGTACTTCATGGAGAGGATCTGTGAGACAAATTGCAATCAGCAATGACAAACACTCATATAAAGCAGGCTTCAAATTCATATTCTGAATGCATTTACAGGCCAATAAAATTATTTACAGAAAGTATTAGGTGAATAATTTGGAACAACAAATAAATTTGAAAAAAGTGCAATCCATTTGCAGACTATCTGCAAACAGAGGTAACATCTGTTTAATAAGGAGCCATGCCATGAATTATTCACCCAGCCCTACTAAACACTACTATCTGCAGTTTGCAGATGATGAGAGACACAGAGAGCCAAATACTGACCTCAGTTACACTGGCATATAAATTGTCACTGGAGGAATAAATACAAACTTAAGCCAGGGAAAATAAGAGCAAAGAGTTGGAGATGTCTTTATTTCCATCCTCCTTGTTTAATTCTCCCTAGAAGTCAGGGAATTCCCCTAATGCAATGAAGATGGTGGCAGGAGGCATCCAGGGGAACCAGGTGTGAGCATCATCAGCACCCATCACTGTCTGCATGAGCAGCCTCAGTCGATGCTCAGCGGTCAAACGATGGTTTGGGGAGTACATAGGATCTGCTCAACGCACCGCTGTATCCTGCCCTCCCCCTGGCAAAACCACGTGGCAAGTAGTTAAACAGTGCTCACCTGGCCAGGGACCGTGCTGCCTCCTGGTTAAACCACGAGCCAAAAAGAAAAGGAAAACCTGGGTCAGCCCTGCCCCACACACAGAGCTATTTCTTGGGGAGGACAGAGGGCAAAGCAGAGAGGAGCACCTCATGCAGTGCAGAAGTCCCCACAGCCCTCCACTGTCACCACTTCCAACCCTGCAGCTTATTGATGTGCGTCTGGGGACTCAGAGTCACTTCTGGTTGCCAGGGCCTGAATTTCACACAATTCAGTAGAAAGTAAAAAAATGTCTGGTTTTGGACTGATTTTTCCCTTCGCGACTATGACAAAGTGACTGTGCAATCTGACACAAGCAATGTTTATGCCACTGAGATGCAGGAGATGTCACGGCTTTGAAACCGTAATGCTGCAACGCTATATCAAAGTGGTCTGTCAGCTGATCACAACTGTTGCAATACATACCGCTGTTCTACTAACAAATTATTGTGAGATAAATTCTACAGATTTTGTACAGATTTTACAGAACATCATGTGTTACACACACTAAAAATGGATATTAAAACTGGTCTAAACATTTATGCCTTTATGTCAAAGGTCATGTTTAGACTAGAAAAAATAGTTTTCAAGGGAAAAACTCTTTGGGTATTTGTAGTTCCTCCTACAATTCAGGCAAGAAATACCTCTCTTCTCAAAATTCAGCATGAAATCACTGTTAATCTGGTAGCACCACGCACAATGCAAAACCAGCCCACTCCCCCCTGCGGCCCACTGGATGTGAACCTGCAGGCAAAGGAGGTGCAGAATATCCACTACTTGTACATTCTCTGAAGATCTGCCTCAGTGATGATGCCACCTGCAAATGTCCCCTGCAGTTGGATCCAGTGAATACCTAAGAAGGTATGGAGATTAGCTCTGATCATAAAGAACCAGGAACCAATTTATATAAAAATAGAATTAAACACATTTTGTACAAACACAGCCATTCTCCTTTCTAGTCCCTCAGGCACAGAAAGTTTGATATTGTCCAAAAAATGCTTTGATGAGACTGGTAATGGAAGCAATGACTTTGGTCTCATGCAAAGAAGCCATGAATCAAGGGGGAGCAGAATCATTGAATCATAGAATAATTTGGGTTGGAAGGGACCTTTAAAGGTCATCTAGTCCAATCACCCTGCAAGGAGCAGGGACATCCCTGACTAGATCAGGTTGCTCAGAGCCTCATCCAACCTGGCTTTGAATGTTGCCAGGGATGGAGCATCAACCACCTCTCTGGGCAACCTGTGCCAGTGTTCCACCACCCTCACTGTAAAAAATTTTTTCCTAATATCCAATTTAAATCTACCTCCCTCTATTTTAAAACCATTACCCCTTGTCCTATCACAACAGGCCCTACTGAACAGCCTCTCCCCATCTTTCTTGTAGGCTCCCTTAAGGTACTGGAAGACCACTATCAGGTCTCCCCGGAGCCTCCTCTTCTCCAGGCTGAACAGCCCCAACTCTCTCAGCCTGTCCTCATAGGAGAGGTGCTCCAGCCCTCTGATCACCTTTGTGGCCCTACTCTGGACCCTCTCCAACTGGTCCATGTCCTTCTTATGTTGGGGGCTCCAGAACTGGACGCAGTACTCCAGGTGGGGTCTCACCAGGGCAGAG
>WHYT01016104.1:273445-288525 GCA_009806455.1 Tetrax tetrax
AAACAATGTTGAGCTGACAACATTGTATTTACTTTTCTGCTTACAGTGACATTGTTTCTTGGTTTTAGATCTCTTTGGTTCTATACTTCTAAAAATATGCAAAAAAACCTGCTAAACCAGTGAAGAAGTTACCATATAAGCTCTCCAAGTGAGCTGAAGAATATATGAGCCCTCTCCCTAAGACAGAGTTAATTTTATCATTTTTAAACAACCACCATTATTTAAATTTTTGCTTCACAAAAGCAACTCAAATTAAACATGGTAAAAAAGTTTATTCCATCAATACAAGTGTCACTTCCATTGTGGCTCTCACTGTCACATACAGTAGCATCTGCCCATAAATTAAACACCCAAATGCTACCATCAGGGTGGCCACAGGCCAAGGGCTTCCTGAGAACAGTCCCTAGCGTGAGCCAGTCCATGATGCACCGGTGCCTTGGGATGCTCCTTGCCATCACTGACTCCACCAGCAGAGATGTCACTTCCACGAAGCAAATTTTGAAGCAAAATTAGCTTGAGTCCCTACTGGGACTCAAAATCCCTTAAAATCAATCCACCCACTGCTCCTAGTCTAAGCACATTGGCTTTGCGCAGAGCTCAGGCGTAAACACTTCAGCTTGACGCTTTTCTCCAGCCACTGCACGAAAACCGCTTGTGCAGACACCGGCAAGTTCCTCCTTCCTTCGAGTCATGAAGGGACCCCAAAACCTTACTACAGTGATGAACGGTTAAGGGGAAAAACCCAACTTCAAAACAAATACATTTCTTATGTTCACAAGCTTCACATCAGAAGAGCTTTGGATGAGCTGGATAAAGCTTGTCACAGTTGGTACCACTATTTTGGAGGAAATTTAAAAATTTATTTAAATTTTAAATTAGATTAAAATAATACTGACTAAAAACAGCATTTTTTAAAATATTCATGAATGGAATATCTGAAAGGATTTGGGTTGGAAAATTCTATTTTAGAATTTTAAATATATTTTGTATTTCATCTTCTCTTTCCTTTTTAGACGTTTATGCTGTTTCAAGGCCTGCAGAAGTCACAGTTACTTACGGATCCTGAAATAATATACAAATAATTCACTGACACAACCCACATGCAATAATACGGTAATTCATTTAAGGGAAAACAGACAGTTCATTTCATCTTTACTCGTTTGTAGTTTGGAAAATTAAAATCTTTATGCTACATATCCTGTATTACTATTAATGACAGGACACAGGCCAAAGAAATGAGATAACCATTTCATTATTTTACTTTTAAATCTCTGTGGGTAACAGCTGAGAGGGACCGACTACAGGATTCCTTATTTTCCAGGTTGATCTGTCTCCTATTTGTGTCCCATGAAACAAAAGAAATTTGTTGATGAAATGCCAGCTGTCACTACCACCATGCCAAAATATAAGGAAATAGGAATTAAAAAAAAACTCATTAAAGACAATTCAAACTAATTCTAAACAAAAGTTTTCAGAACAAAACATTTTTCAGGAAGATAAACTCCTCTGGATCTTTTTAGTTTCAAATATTATTTAATTTTATTCTGTAATTCATAAAAAAAAAACCCCGAGTTCTATTGAAATAACATTTTATCATTGAAAAAGCTGCTTTCCAGAAAAGAAGTCTATCCACTGCTAGAGGTGAAACAAAGTGTATTACGGCCCATTCAATCTCTCACTGAAATACTAGTGAAATCCTTATTTGTAGAACAATAAACAGTGATAGGGTCTTGTCTTGTTTGCCTTCTTTTTACAGACTGGATGAGGTTATGCAAACACCACGATGGAATGAAGACAGCATGATGAACTGAAAAAGGTCAGGAAATCCTAAATGAAAAAAAAAGTGCTATTTTTTAATCTCTTTGAAGCCTTTTCCAGCTTCCACTGCCCAGCAGCGGTATGTAAGAGAGCAAGAATCTCCCAGCCGCAACAACTACAAAGGACAATGACTTGAAACTGGAAAATCTCAGCCGGTCTCTCCCGGTCCTGCACTCTGAGTCGCAACATCAACAAGGAAAATACTAACAAAAGGAGAAATCTTGGTGGTCGTTGCTCTGAATGAGCCACCTACCACTGCTATTGGACTAGATCCCAAGCAGAGGAAATCTACTGCAGCACCTGCGCGCTGCCACAGTGAGTACCGATGCAGGGACTGCAGGTAGTGTGGCCGTACAGAGGCATCACTGCTTTTGACCCAGACCGTGGTGCACAAACCTTTGGAAAGACTAACCCGATCTCGGTTAGCCCTTTAAAAATGCCATACTAAACACAACGAAAAAAACCTCTCCACATTATAATAATAGCAGACTTGGACCCACGTGATGTTTTTCTGATGCAGTATATAGCATCCATTATCTGCCCCAGGTACATCTGAGGTGACAGCCATCAGGGTATTTATAGCCCAAGGAAGGGGAATGAAGGAGGCAAAGCTCAGAACTTAAGCTACAGTGCAACACAGTGAATCCTATTAGAAACAAACAGGCATAATGTCAGTGGCAACTTTGTCATGGCTTTGCCTCCGCCCTGCAGATCACGGAAGAGAAGGGTAAAGGTGGGAAGCCCCGTTCCCCTCTCCGCGCTCCTCCCCGGAGCCAGGCTCTGCTCCCGGGAAAGCTCCAATTCTGAGGAGAAGGGAAGGAGAGAGGAGGGGAGCTCCACACTGTACACAGGGACTGCCAGGTGTGAGAAAGAAAAGCAGAAAATGGTTTTCTAAATAATTATTTAAAGAGCTAGATACAGAAAAAAAACTTCCAGCTGTGGACATTTATGCACTGGAACTCCTTTTTGGTGAACTCCTATGCTGAAGGTTATTAAAAGCAGGGGACACCATTGTCTCTGAGCAAAGGTCTTGTTTATACCTGTCCTGCCTTTGTCAAGAGGAACTGACAGGGCAATCTCTGGATAACTCTTACAGGCTTGTGTTTTTAGTAATTATGGATCAGAGGTCAGCCTGACTAACACAGGTGCGTACACTGTCCCTGCATCTGAGGTACCTTGGTGGAATATTTCTCTTAATGGAAGCGCTTTCTGCTTCCAGTATAAATGTAGCATAGATGCCTGCAAAAAGCCCCACCAAGACTCTCCACCTGCGTAAGCTCCCGTGCGTTCCTGGAAGCATGAGTCAAAATCTAAAACCAGGCTTGTGCTTCAGCTGTCGAAGCCCCAGTGCTGCAGCACAGCTGCCCTAATTCCTGACACCTCTGCAGCATCGTGGCCTCACAGAGGAAAATGGCAGCCAGGTCCCTATTCCTGGAGCAGGGGAAGCGCTGAGGCTCACCTCTCCCTGCTCCAGCCTACAGGCTGCTGGAATGCAAAGCTCAACATTTTTCCTGGCTTGGGATTTCCTGTTTGGGTTCAGAGCAGCCTCGTCCCTGCGGATGTGCCCAGGAGCCTGCGGGCTGGGGCTGGCCCTGCCTGCTGCCATGGCCCTGCCTGCCCTGGAGCTGCCGGCCTTCTCATCAGCTACTGCACCAGTTCTCAAATCACTTAAAAAACAAAAAGTCTCTGTGAGGTTTAATGTAAGTATTAGAAAGTAGCTGAAAACAAGCAACAGCATGTCTGTGCAATAGACTTCAATAATCTGTAGAAGGGGCTGGATAAGAACCAGCATGTCAAGCGCATCCCCTGGCATATCCTCCAACCCCGTCTCCTTCCATGGTCTCCTACACCGGGACCACACGGGGAATAGCAATCAATTAAAAAGCTGCTCAGCTGACAGCAGCAGCATCCTTCCAGCCAGGCGCCCCAGCGGGTTTGCACATGCCGCCCAGCTGGACAGACCTGCTGAGCCGCAGAGGACACTCTGCACACAGGGCAGGCTGTGTCATCCAGGGGTGCAGTTTCATCCCACCACTGAGCAAAAGCAGCAGATCACTGCCAGGGGCAAGGTCTCACACCTTCTCCTGCCCTGCCACCCGCCTGCTCCTCCATCCCTCTCCCTCCAGGTATTTACCTCCACCTTCCCACCCAGGGCTTCACCCTCCCCCTTTTCACCGATTTGGACATCATGTAAGATGATTCAACACACTTCCACCAGAAAAAAAAAAAAAAAGGCTGTTCTCTTTCCTCTCATGGGTTGTGCATCTGAGGTGTCAGGAAGCACAAACATCAGAGAAGCTTCAGAAAACATGACACTGCAAACATCACTGGAAAGCAGAAGCAGGTGTATATTCACAAAGTTGATCACACAGTGCTTAAAGTTCCTAACTGAGTCTTAGGCATTGTTGGCAAAAACAAACTCTATTAAGCAGGCTATTACTGTTCCGAAATGGAATGATAAAAATAAGGATAAAAGTCAGCCTGCTACATGTTCTAAGCTTTTATAACATGCATAAAATACATAAGAGAACCACATATCAAAGACTTTGCATTTATTAGCAAAAAATACAGGATGATTATATATATAAAAAATACATATAAAGCAAAAGGGCAGTTAAGCTATAAATAACAAACTTGAAAATTTCTTTTCCCATCAATCAATATCACTTAAGGTATATTTTCAAGGTATTCCCTATCCAAAGCTTATTATCTTCAATGGAAACCATGGCAAAATTGTTCACACGACTTGAAAAATGTTCTTGATGTCTCTTAATCTTTTGCTTTTTCTACTACAAATTTATCTCTCGCTGATACACAATATAAAACTGAGCTGTTGAAGAAATAGCTTACTTGGTACGAGAAACAAAATTCAAGGGGAGCTTCTGGAAAAGTGGTCAGATAGAAAAACCCGACAGTCATTCATGTTTTATGGACATAGACACACACAAAGATTAAAGTATAAAGAGGACAAAGCTGACCATAGGACAAGCAACAAATGTGTAGGGTGAGGACCAGACACATAGCATCTTGGGTCCCAAAATCCCTGCAAGTCCTGAGTAATTGTTTTGAAGCTCATTATTGGTGGACACAGAAAATCTGGTCATGGCCTAAAGCGTACTGCACAAACAAACGTGCAGGTTGGCTATCACCAAGGTTTCGGCATAGGCCTCAAATGACCAAACATCTTCGTATTGCTCACAACTAAATCAAACATCATATTTTTTTGTAGAAAGTAGAGTAGTTGGTCCAGCTGGTATTTTCAGGCCATGACAGGATAGAGGATACCTCAAAGGAAGGCAGATGTGAGAGCTGAAATACACAGTTTCAAAAGCCACATGTGACACTTTGTAAAATCACAGAGAGGATAAGCTTGGAAGGCACCTCTGTGGATCACCTAGTCCAAATCCCTGCTCAGAGCAGGCTCAGTCACAGCAGGTTGTTCAAGACTTTGCTCAGTTGAGTTTTGAGTATCCCTAACAGCAGACACTTCACAAACTTTTTGGGCAAATGTTCAGTCACCCTTACAGTAATTTTTTTTTTCTTATGTTTAAATGGGATTTCCTTTGTGTCAGTTTGTGCCCTTGGCCTCCAGACCTGCCACAGGGCAGCACTGAGAAAAGCCTGGCTCCATCTTCATTACTCCACCTATGAGGTACTGATATACATTGGTAAGATCCTCCCAAGCCCTTCACTCTCCAGGCTGAACTGCTCCTCTCAGCCTCTCCTTGTCCCTGAGATGACCCAGTCGTTTCATTATCTTTGTGGCCCTTTGCTATCCTTGCTCCAGTATCACCATGTGTCTCTTGTACTGGGCAGCCCAGAGCTGGACCAAATCTTCCAGATGTGTCTCACCAGTCCTCAGCAAAGAGGAAGGATCACCTGCCTTGACCTGCTGGCAATGCTGCTTCTCACGCAGCCCAGGATGCTGCTGGCCTTTCTGCTGCAAGGGCACACAAAGCAGGGCTGCCGCTGCACGATGATCTTAACCTGGCTGGAGAAACCCGCTCAGCTGCAACCATGATTTCCTTAAAGGCTGCTGAAGGCCAGGTCAGGAAGGAAATCTGGCATCTTCTCAAGGAGCAGGAAATACTTCTCCGACTCAGTTCCTCCATAAGAAACGGGATAATTTCACTACCTGCTGCAGTCAGCAAGCCTCTCCATTCACCAGCCCTATCAGTAAAAACCACAGAGGAAATTCTTTGTCTTCATTAAGTGACAGAAACAGATGTGTTTTTTAAACCTGAAACCCCGCTCTAATGTAGTGTGGGACGTGGCTGTGTACCCAAACAGCCAGTAACAAGCAGTGGGATGTGAAAGCTGGGAGAATGACTAGGAGGGATGAAACCTTTGCTGCAAGAGATAATGAGGCATGGAAATATATCTCAGCATAAATGAGGACCAAATATATAAGGGAACAAACAGACAGCTACAATGTCCACAAAGCTAGCATCTAATACTCCCTAATTCTCTTAAATCGTTCCCTGCTCCACCACAGCTTGCAGAGTCCAGCCCTTTGGCCCAAACTCTTACCAGGGCTGCCTCTCCATGCAAGCCATGCACTTCTCTTGGGCTCAGCTGGTTAAATGGCTCTTTCTTTTCCCCTTTCTGCCCATTTCACATTCTTTCTAGTCCTTTGTCCAGCAGTGGCCTCGTATCCCTTATATTCTGCAGGTTTCCTCTTCCATCCTCCCCATGATCAGGACATCTCATGATGGTAAATCTCACAGAGGTAAATGGCTCAAACGCTCTCATCTCAGTGTACTAAGTCCATTAGAAGACACACGGAGAGAGCTGCAGTTCCTGACTGTACAGTTCACCATACCAAGCGCTGCCATTACGACTGTTCAGTTAAGATGAAAACGGTAGCAACGGGTTCATGCATGAACAGGAACATAATGAAAAAGGAACGCAAACTAAAAATGTCAGCAGGACGCTGGTCGCTGTGTTCGTGGCTGAAGTACCAGCTGCAATGCCACCATCAATGTAAATAGTAATCTGCACTAAAAGTCTGCTTATTTTTAGAAATATGTTGTCTTCTCCTCTGATTATCTAGAAAGCAGAATATGAAACAGAGCTGAAGCATTTCTGTTCCAAGTAACAAATTCTGGCTTCGGCTATGTCTAACTAAACCACAGAAGTTCTGGTCCTAGACATTCACTTTCCATCATTTGTAGCTTGACAGGTTTGTTCATGTTTTTTTCCTAAAATGATCTTCTGGTTGAAATTTCCCATGCATAAAAGAATTTAACTTGAATGAAATTCTCTACAATCTTTGCCTTTAGGATTTTTTTCAGAAGATTTTTGAGCTCAGCAACACAAAGCCAGTCTTGATTTAAAACTTTATATGTGCAATAATGCCTCTGGCACATCAGAAAAATCAGAATAATTTCTGTATTTAAAAGCAGCGTGATGAACATTTACAAGATGCTTGTTTCCCCTTATTTTAGAAAGTACAATTCAAACTACACATTTAAAATGTACATATGTATTGATACTTGACTGTACCGTCATTTTCACAGGTGCCAGCAATTTCAAATGACGTTAAAAATCAAGAAAGGTGTTGTCATAGTTCAGCCCTGATCGGGACCAGACTATGCAGTCTCTCTCTCACTCCCCCCACCCTCCAAGAGAACAGAGGGAGATAATATAAGAAAAACAGCTCGAGGTTTGAGATAAGGACAGGGAGAAATCCTTAAAGTTACCGTCATGGGCAAAAACAGACTCGACTTGGGGAAAACTATTCATTTATTACTAAAACTAGCAGGAGAATGAGACAGAAAAACAAGATAAACCTCCTCCTCCACCCCTCCCTCTTCCCAAGCCTAACATTATCTCTACTACCTTCCCCCACGCCCCGAGTGGCACAGGGGGGAAGAAGGAATGGGGGTTGCGGTCAGTTCATCACGCTTTGTTGTACGCTGTTGCTTCACAGTTGGGGGAAGAACTCCTCACATCCCTCCCCTGCTCCAGTGTGGGGTCCCACGCATACTCCACAGTCCTTCATGAAACTGCTCCGGCGTGGGTCATCTCTTCCACGGAGTGCAGTCCCTCCAGAACGGCTGCCCTAGCGCGGGCCCTCCACGGGCCACAGCCTCCTTCAGGCATCCACCTCCCCCGGTGCGGGGTCCTCCCCGGGCTGCAGGGGGATCTCTGCTCCTCCGTGGGCCTCCATGGGCTGCAGGGGGATCTCTGCTCCTCCGTGGGCCTCCATGGGCTGCAGGGGGATCTCTGCTCCTCCGTGGGCCTCCATGGGCTGCAGGGGGATCTCTGCTCCTCCGTGGACCTCCATGGGCTGCAGGGGGACAACCTGCTCCACCATGGTCGTCACCACGGGCTGCAGGGGAATCTTGGCCAGGAGCCACATTACTCCTCCCCCTCCTTCTTCACTGACCTTGGTGTTCGCAGCTGTTTCTCTCACAAGAAAAGTTCTTTACACCAGGCTGGCAGAAGCCTCTCAGGATCTTCCCACATCATTCATCTCATCTCCTCTGCACTTCTCGCAGCCAGGTCAGGCCGAGTTGGGCCCAGTTGGCTGCCTGGGGAGAGGCCAGAGGGTGAGGCCTGCAAGGCCCCGGAGGCCTGCACCTCCCCCTCTGCGCCTCTGCCCCTGCTCAGCTTCTTCACATCTTCTCTTCTCTATTTTTTTTTCTGTTTTCCCCTTCTTAAATACGTTATCGCAGAGGCGCTATCACAGGACATTCTGCTACCAATTGGCTCGGCCTTGGCCAGCAGCAGGTCCGCCCTAGGCCCAGCCGAGTCCACGGAACAAAGGGGAGGGACTTCTAGCAGTTTCCTACAGAAGCCACCACCTTAGGCCCCCCTCACTAAACAAAACCACAACAGGTGTGAAGAATAATTTGGTTTGGGATTCTTCCAGCCTCGAAGATCTTTCTGTGTGAGTTACACCAGTCTGAGCATATTCTGAGGACACAGGGAAAAGTGACAACTGCTCAGTGTCCCCTTCTCTGAACAACTACTCTTTACCTGACTCCTGTCTGCGCTGTTATTTAAAAATCTTTATTAACTATAAGGTTAACCTATATATAAATGGAAAGACACCACATCACCACTTGGTGATACACCAAGAAAGCCAGGTTAGCACCTGCACATGGTTTATGTTTTCTAGGTCTAAAAATTATCCAGGATAACTTTTGGCAATGCTGAATGGAAGATCTTTTTAAGAAAACATTTCTTTTGACCATCCAATTATGTAGCCAGCAAGTCACTAAGAGAAAAGGGTTTCTCCCATGGCCCCAGAGCTGTCCTCTTCCTTTTGAAGAAAAGACTCCCTGGGTCAGTATTGTGTGGATTCCTCTTTCATCACAGGCCAGTATCCTGAGGAACTTTCTTCATGAGTAGTCCTTACTCCTGGGTGTAGTTACACTGTGCTCCATAGAAGAACTGGTGTGAACTTGAGCGTATTTCACACTACACACCTCTCGCCTGGAGAGTTTTATGGATCATCACACACCATATCACTACCTAGGTTTGAGTCAGTTACCTGATTGTGATAGAGCTTTTCTCCCTAAGCCTCCAATTTTCAGTGGCTTATGCCCTCCTGAAGCAGTTACTTTCAAAGATGATTGTTCTGAGCTCAGCTGCTCTGGAAAGTCTGAAAAAACAATGTTCATCTTTTGCTGTGGTTTGGATGTTCACTTTATATTAAATAACTAATTTGGTTTTCATATGTAAGCATCTTCACTAAAAACAAACAAAAAAATAAATAAAAGGAAATAAAATCTTGCCTATTCTTACCCAAAAGTATTTCCTTTCAGTTGGAATTAATTATGAAGAACAGGTTCTTGGTTTTGTTTGGTTTGTGGAATTTTTTTAGATAGATATTTGTTTGCACAGAAAATCATTAGGAAATGTTATTCAAGATCACATAGCTAACATAGTCTCCTGTGTGCCTGTGGTTTTGAAAGTCTTTTATTACATGATCACAGATGACTGTTGCACATTTGCCAATAAATATGGCACCAAATTGTACACTCTTTAACAGATGAAGTAATAAAGTCTGCAAAGACCTGTTCATGGTAACTTATGCAGATTACAGACATCTTTGATATACTTTAATAACTTTTTCATACAAGAAAAACTTCATATAACCATTTATTTTAGTGTTCAAGTCATTGTGACAGGAAAGGTCCTATCAGTCATGTTTTGAACTTCCATCACAAAGCAACAGTGCTAGCCACCTATTTTTTTTTTTGTTTGTTTTATTTTCAGTAAGACCACATTAAAGGGGTATAAACAGAATTAAGCATAAGGTTGTGTCCCAATACAAGCATGACCCAAGGAACAGGAAACTCCCAAATATACTCTCAGGTAATCGATGACTTTGTAGGGCACTGAAGAGAACACGTCCACTGAAGTGTTCCATTTTAAGACAACAGAGTACTTTCCTGCTCCTCAGGATCTCATCTGGGTGACTCACACTCAGAATCCTTGCCACTAACTTTAAGAAGGTGAATCGGATCATCTGTCCAGTGTCACCATGTATCCACCGGAGAAAAAGAGGGTATTTTCTGCAAGGCATGCTGGAAGATATGGAGGCATTCACCTCTGTATTATTACTAAGGTGATAGCAGATAGACAGCTCTGACTAAAACTGGGGTACAGCTGTGCTGAGCACCCCACAGAAGTCCTACTACTGTTTAATGTGGCATGGTTGGAAAAGGATAAAAACACAAAACCACTCTAACTCCATTCTGTAAACTGAAAATCTGGCCTGGGAAGAACTGGCAAACCCTCAAAGAAGTCTGTGACAGCCTCAGGACAGAAAGATTTCCCAAGGCTCACTCTAGCGCCTTAACTCCAAAACAGCCCCTCTTCTCCAAAGCATCACTGGGAACCCCAGAATATGGTATAACTCCACTGATTTTTAAAATTTTCTTGGCTAATTTTACCTTTCTGAACACTGGTGGAAGTCTATATAGTAGTTTTAGCGGGAGCATTGGCAAAATTATGCCCAAGAAAAACATTTTCCAAAAGTTCCCTTTTACAGAAGAAGATAGCGATTTCAGGACAGGAAGGACAGAAGATGTTCTGCCGCCAAGGAGACTAACTAAAATGAGAAAACACACTTAAAAATGAGTGATTAACAGCAGCATACCAAGTAACATGCTCAAGTGAAATAACTTAGTGCATTCCCCTTGCCACCCTGGAGGGCACTGGGTGAACGCTTGTACCTGAGCAAGGTGGTGACAGGACCGACCAGTGCTAGCAAGATTTCCCAGGAGACGGTCGTCAAAGATGCAAGAGCATGTCCAATCAAAATGAAAATGTCACACAATGTTGTGACACAACTTACACCCAAATGCGATAAACAATATATATATATATACACACACACACATTTATATATAATGATTGACTTTATCAGTGACGAAGACATAGAACAGAGCAGTCTGATAGACCACGTTTTGGTCTATGCCTGAAACAATAAAAGAATAATATTAATCTTCCTCCAAATAAATTATTAATCTTCTTTATTAGTTTTAGCTCACAGATACACAATGTCTCTGCCAGCTGCAGCCCTTGTGTTAGGAACCATTCAGCTTCGAACTCATTCCTTTCCTCAGACACTTCATGTTCTGCAGCAGATCAGCCTAACCCTTGCACGCTTTATGCGCAGAATTTATTACAAGAGCGAATTACAACTTACTGTATCATTGTTCCAAAAAAGAGCAATTTTTAAAAAGCCGCTATAAGCACCTAGCTTCCCAAAGACTGCTACATTTTTCCTATCTGTAGACATGACGTTCAAGGTATTTTGACCTATCTTGATACGTAAACAGGGCTAGACTTTCAAAAGTGTTCCATATCCAGCAACTCTTATTATAGCCAGATTTTCTAAAGAATTCAAGCATCGCAGTGCCAAGTTCTTTGGGAAAAAAAAGTCATTTACTGTAGTGTTGACCCGGGAGCTGGGCTCTTTCAAAAATCTGGCCCTGATACTGAGTGGCTACACTCTTGTAAAGTCTTCAGACCTTAACTGGCCTGACTCCTCCAGCATCTACACACAAACCCAGTGATGTCTACTGTTATGGACGTCTGGGAAATAGACACAATACAAGCCCAATTCTTTGTTTAGATTAGTTGGCAAGTATAATATATATTAAAAAAGGATATCTAAGCATCAGATACTAATATTTTATTTTCTCCATGAAAATCAACTCAACAGTTTTAGTATTTTACAGGGCATTGGATCTTTACACCTAAAAAGGTAACAATGCAATGTAGTGCAACAATTTCATGCCATGAACACCCATGGGAAATCAGCTAAGCAGTCAGCTCTTTCCCCTTCCCTGTAATCTTCTAAAATCATAGAATCATTAACATTCAATATTATTGTGTTCATATTAGGGGCAGTATTACACATTGGGGGCTAGGTTTAGGCTTTCTAGCCTTCAATTAGTTGACTGAAGCCTAAAACAGAAGCAGCAAAAATCTATGTCTGCAAAAGGCAAAAGCAAAAAAAAACAATGTGAAAGCAGCAGCACAAGTGCCAACTTCTAGGAGAACAAGATTTAGAGAATCCTAGCCTAATCTGTTCCTGACTACGCTATTCACCACATGGTGTCTAAGGATTTGTTTTAAGCCCTTCCCAAAGTGTCTGTCATCCCATTTCCTTGGCTCCAGCAAATGCATCCTGTAACAGTAAACAAACGTTCAAATGAGTTTAGCAGTCATCACGATGTTTCGAATTTGAGCAGCTTCTTTCCCTGAGGTTTAATTTAAGAAGTTGCATTTGCAACTTCACAGACAGATTTCTCAATCTGGTGCTTTCTTGGGATTACAAAACTGATCCTTGTAGGGTGGAAAAACTGAGATGTATTTTACTATCTTTTTTTCTTTTGACCCACAGGACCTCCTAGTCAGGTCCCACTATCGAAGACGATGCAGTTTTATCACTTCTCTCTCAATACAATATCGCTCTCTTTTGTTTTCATCTCAGTTACAATTCTTGTACAAGTCCCACTTATATTGCTATTAAAAGTGCAAAATGAAAGGAAAAAAAAAAATTGAACTCTTCATCCACTACTTTAGGATGTGTGAGTAAATGGCGGTTCCCTTTCACTCTTAACCGCTCAGCATGCGATAGACCACAGAACAAGGCAGAGATGTGAGCTACCAGGAACTATACCTGTTCTCAGTGTTTCGACAGTAATGTTTCACAGTAGGTACCCAGCTGCCAGATTTTTGGAAGCCCTCAATTCCAATAGCCCCTGGTAGAATGGAGATGGGATTTAAAGAACATACTGGTGCACGCAAACTGTCTGGGGGATTTCCCTCTTCAAATCTTGCTACAAGTGGATTTTCAAATGTTTGCACAGATTTTGAAAAAATTGTTCCCATATAAAATGGACTACTTACACAGCAAAAGAAGAAGAAAAGAAACGACTGAAACAGTCAATGAACTTGAAATGGCCTAAGTTATAAAAAAAACAACATAAAATGTGTAGATAACAAACTAGTGTACACACAGTGTTGCAAAATTAATCCATCTCCTCCACAGTACCTCAAACAGTTTCCAAGTTTTAAACTGTTTTAATGCAATCCACATGAATACGTTTCCACGAGGTCTGTCAGTCTGCGTGATGACGGGAAGCAAGCATGCCAGCATGGTAGAGGAATCTTTACAAGTATTTACACATTTCCATCCCCAACTTCACATATCTAGTATTTTAATGCAAGCTAATGATTATCTCATTCACAACGACTGCCTATCTAATTTTCTCAAGTACTTAATGGCAGCTATTATGATAACCAAGGATCATGGGACTAGATCCCTAAGAGACAAGGTCAGACCAGTAAAATTAGCCATCTGTCCAGTAAGGGCTTTAAGCTCAGGCTGTATTTAAGTATTAAGTTTCCAACTGTACAGGCTTTTCTTTTTTCTTACAAGAGCAAGAGAATGCACAATCAGCAATACAAATATTTTAACACTGTGCATTATATACAAAATGGGTCTGATCCCGCAAACACTTTGTGAGCTGAGGCAGAATTTACTAAACTTGTTATATTTTCCACTGATCTGACAGCAGTGAAGTCAGTGATAAAAATTGGTGTTGGCCTCAAAGTCTCCAGGACGGTCTGTGTTTGTCCTGGGTGTCAATATTTTCTGTGAGCACTACAATTTTTTAAGCATACAGAATGTCAAACTTTGCCACGCACTGCGTCCCATCTCACCGTTTGCATCTCGCCTCTCTGTTTCACATGCCGCAGACTGCAGGGGCTGTCAAAGCTGCTCAGAGTCCAGGTTTTTAACTTTCAACCATCACGGACCAGGTACCATGGCCCTTGGCACGGTGCAGAACCCCACACGACGGCTGTGGGAGCTCTTCCGCAGGGCACAGGTAACGCTCAGCCAGAAGCAGAACCTTGACATCACGCTTGGTACAGAACTGCTACTTTTTTTTTTTTTTTTTAAATGAAATTACTGCTTCCCTAGCTATTTCTCTTTCAGATTTACTACTCTAGGTTTTACGTTATTCGCCAGGGCACACCGGGTCGGCAGAGAGGTTGGTCTGGCTCCTCATGCAGCCCACGCACCACCACAGGTTGCGGGCTCCAGGGAAAAAAAATATTTTTTTTTAATTATTTTTTTTTCCCCATTCCTTCCGCGGCAGCAGCAGTCGGGTCCCGGTCCGTAACTGGAGCGCACCCACCGTCACTGGGTGTGAAGCGCCAGGGAAAACAGACAGCAGGCTGATGCTGCAACTTCGCCCCTTCCAACGGCACGTTCCCCGCCGTGGACCCGGGCACCCTCGCCCACCCGCGGGCGGGAGGACACAGCCGCGCTGCCCGAGCCCCCTCCCCGGCCCCGCTGGGGTCCTCCGCCAGCCCCGCTTGGGCAAACCCCCGTTTTGACGGGAGGCGAAACTTTCGCCGGATGCCAGCGCGGTGCCCCCGCCGCACGCCCTTACCTTGCCGGCGGGGAACGCTCCGCCGCGGAGCCGCCGCGCAGCCGATGCGAGAGGCCAGCAGCAGCAGCAGCAGCAGCAGCAGCAGCGGGGCCAGGCAGCGGCGGTGGCAGCGGCGGCGGCCCGGCACCTCCATGTGCGCCGCGTTCCCCCGCCGCCCCCCTTGCGTCCCCTCTGGGCGGCAGCCGGGCGGGGAAGCGGGGCCGGGGCCGGCGCGGAGCGGAGCGGAGCGGAGCGGCGGGGCTCGCACCCGCGGCGGGCAGGGACTGGGGAGGGAGGAGGCTGGCCCCGGCCCCGTGATGGGATTACCGCCGTCGGTGGGGCGGCCGCCGC
>WHYT01016104.1:288545-302525 GCA_009806455.1 Tetrax tetrax
CTGCGGGACCCCGGCTCGGCTCCTTTCCCCAGGGGGCATCGGCATTGACACTCGGGTTTATGGTTCCTTCCTTTTTTCCTTCCTTTTTTTTTTTTTCCCCTGGTTTCCTGGGACTGAAGGGGTAGACGAGTGCTGGGGCGAGGGCGAAGCTAGGGAGAGGATTCGGGGAGGAAGTTGTTGCTGAGTTAAGAGGATAAATTAAGTTTAATCCCCCCAGATGGAGGCTGAGACCGATCCAGCCACTCAGACTAATATAGAAACCCCTGTGGAGATTAGAGGAGATGGGGAGGAGTACGGGAGGCAAGAAAGGGGAAGCTGCAGAATTTGAGGATCCCATGAAAAAAAAAAAACAGGAAGGGACAAGCAAGAAGAACCCAAAGCATCCCTTCAGAGCAACATAGCGTCAGTGGGACAGAAGACCAAATCTGTTTGGTCCAGTATCCTGTCTTTGAAATTTGAAGACTGAAGAAGGTGGAAGAAACTTCGCGTTAGGCAGACGTGGGATTATCTGCCCTCTGCTTTAGGTCTCATCCTAATCTCGCTTAGTTAGAGATCAGTTTAAACCCTGAAACATCAGAGTTGTTATGTCTTGAGGGTTTGTGTGGGATTTGTTTTGGAAATGATCTTAGTTTGTTTGTTTTGCTGTTCACTTTGATAACTCTGAGTGGTTTTGATGTCCATAAATTATGTATGTTTATACAGTCCCTTTTTGAATTTTATTAAATTCTGAATGCTGATACTCTCTTCAATGAGTTCCAGGCTGTAATTTTTATGCCATGAGGGGAAAAAAACAGGAGGAGATCAGAAGAAAAGCTGTCTCTCTGCGGGAACAATGCTGAGGCAGGAAATAAGGAAAGCTGTACCCTTTTAGGGTACAAGAGAAGACAAGGAAATGGTGATGAAGTCCTTTTGGACAGAAATCAGAGGAAGGGAGCTGGAGCTTGTGTCTTGTAAAAGCACTGCAGGTACCTCAGGAAGAAGTTGTCAGAGCAGATGGAGGAGAAGACAGCCGCTGCGTCCCTCAGGGACAAGTCAAGGAGACAGAAAGCTGGTCCCCTTAGGAAAGGCAGCATGTGTGTTTCAGAGTGATCCCTGCTGGGAGAGCATGCTCGAGGCTGCAGGAACTAGAAACGAGGAGCAGTTCCATTAGCGTATTTGAGATGCCAGTGGTGTCTCTCTCACACCCTTGTCGGCCTGCCTTTGCAGAGCCGGAGGAATTGAAGTATGTGCGGGAGAAGCACAGGGCCCATGGCAGGAGTCCCTGGTGGGGTCAGGCACTGCAGTTCACAGGGCAGAGAATGAACTCTGGGCTCCACATTGGCCCACAAGTCACACGAGGCTGCTGACTCCTTGGTAAAAGATGCCAGAAAGATCATGGCAAAGGCTGGAGAAAAGCTAAGTCTATCCTTTATATAGCATCCAAACAATTGTTATTCGTACAGTGTGCTGTCATCAAATACATCACTAATTCTGCTTTTTTTCTTCCTTCATCTTCTTCCTTCCTTCTTTCACTCCTCTATCTCTAGTGTCCTCTTTCCTCTGACTTTTTTTTCTGGCAGCACTCATATTGGCCCCTGTAGTTTGTCTTCTCTCTCACATACCAAAAGCAATCTATGATTAAGTAATAGTTGGATATATTGAGGCCAAATTGATTGGATCACAAAAGTTCATACCACTGAGTTTCAGGGAGTTGTAAGATTCAGACAGATTTTGTAATTATAATTACAGTTTTGGAAGATTATTTCTGCAGCCGTGCAAGCTGGAAACTTGCATTCTGCTAGGAGAGAGTGGGATATTCCTTTCTGGGTGCATGGACATGGATTTTCATCTTGAAAATCCCGCTAACAAAAGTAATCCACCTCAAGCCCAGTGAACTCCCTGTGAATAGAAGAACAAATCCCAGTGGCTCTCTCACTGATCAGGTTTTTACACTCTCCTCATGGGCATACTCTCCAGTTGTCTTCCAGTATCATACTGATTAACATGAGCAGCGCTTGGCACACATTTGTTATTGCAACCTCTCTCCAGAGGGAGAAGCATTTTAACTAGAAATTTCAGGTAACTAGAATTAGAACTTAGAATTAGGTTTAAAATGTAAATGTACACCTTGCTGTTCATTCATGTAGGAAAAGGCAAGAGGAGTGAAGTGTACCGCATACATCTGACAGTCCTGAGTTTTGGGAGGGAATCATTTGCCAGTCTCAAACCGGCTTCTGAGATACATCATCCTCCTCCAGATAAAAAAAAATTACCTTTATCGTGGAGGACTCTGCTGTGCCAGAGGAGCACAGTTGTTACTAACGACACATCATGGCTGTGTATTCATCCAGTTGCTCCTCCTCAGTTGTTCTCACCTGAAACTTGTTTTGTCTAGATTCGGCTTTAATCAGTGCTCTGTGATTGGATCCCTATGCCAGTGACGAGATTATTCTGCCATTGAGAGTACATGGATCTGCAAACGATCCATCATGTGTCTGGTTCACCAGTGGTTGTATGCAGTTGTTGACAAGGACTGAGACTCAGTCTCTTCGAAGCCCAGGTGTTGAGAAGCGGGGCGGGGGATCAATTTTCCATCACTGTCTGCTCAACATACTCCACCACGGAAGACTCTAAGCCAGCAAATGAATTTGGATATACCAGACCTGTGTTCATGTCAAATATTCCATCCATTCTCCCATACCGTAGCTATTGGAAGGAACTGGGCTCCAGTCCACATGGTTTCTTACTCTGGAAAGCAAGGGGATACAACACACAGCATAGAGTTTCTGCCTCATATCTCTTCTTTAAAAGGCAACACATGGCCCCTCTCTGTGCATGCAGGAACAGGAATGCAAGGAATGGTGTCCTGGACAGGCAGAAGAAACACTCTCTCATACTTCTGTGTACCCAGACCCCTCTAAAAGCTCTACACCCAGAAGGGCTGACTCAATTCAGCTGGCAACTGTATTACACTGGTAAATCACGTGTGATTTGCAAATACCGAAATCAAGAGCCACCCCTTTTCTTTGAAGAAGCAACAGATAAAAATAGAGTGAGCATAAGGCACCAAATGTTCAAACATAGTCATAGCCTTCCCTTCAGGTTTTGGAGGTCCAGCGTCACATGACTTCATTTAGGGGTAAACTTCACGGTTGGGACACCAACTCTCATGATGGAACAAAGTGGTTTTAGCAGATATCTAGACTGTTATTCAGTCCTAGTAAAAATAGATCCCTACAATTACTTTCAGCACCCGATTTTACAATAAATCACTGAGGAAGCAGTTTGCTGTTAAAGGAGCTAAAGCAGGATGTTTACCCCAAAATTGCTTCATAAAAGTTAGGAAGCCTTTCTCTGTGGGCAGTTAAGTGAGCAGATGGAGAGATTGGAGAGCATAAGAGTCTGGCCAGTAGGGTTAGCAGGCTTTTCCACTGTGATTCATGAGGGAAAAAAGCCACATCTTTGCCTTGGGGGTTGTCTTCACTTGAAAGATATTTGGGATAAAAGGAGCGTGTGAATTTATAGCATTTTCCAGAGTAGCTCCATATGTGGACACATTTAGTCCAGAATAAGATTTAAAAAAAAACAGACAGTGAAGAAGTCTTTTGAGGTAGAAGTATAAAAATGGAGGCATTTGGGTTGAAATGGGGTATTTTACACCTTTATAATTCTTTTTATGATGACAGTGTAGGGCTTAGTTTAGGAAATTAGGAATCTGTACATTTTCAAAATTATGAGGAATGGATTTTTCTCTTTTTAACTAAAGCCTCAAGAGTTTTGTTGTTCTCTTTTTTTTTTTTCCTTAATAATCTGCAGGTTTTTAAAAGGTGAATTCTGAATATGTGGCGTTATGTCAATTTGTCCATAATCCAATATAGATTTTTGTCAGGAATTTTTCATAGGTTCCTCTTGAAAGAAGTGCATAAAGTCTTGACCTGTTAAGGTCCTCTTAGTATACCAAGGTCATAGGTCACCAACCTATTTTACCATCCTGATATTAGTTCCAACATGAGATACTGACTATGAGTTATACCAATTTCTATATTGACATATAGAATTACATAGAAGTAAACATCTTCTTATTGACTTTAGTACCTTCATAAATTTATGGAAAATAGAAGGACCATTAACTTACCAGTTTCAAATACAAACCTTGTAAATGTAAATGTCACTTAAAACCCGCAAACTTTATTTCAGCAGGTCACATTTAGTTTTATAGCAATAACAAACAAATCACAGTAATTTGTATCTTATTACAATTTAATTAGAAAACAGTAATTTTTCATGAATGCATGTATTCGTGGCTTCTACTAATCATTATAATAAATAATTGTCTAATGTAAAAAAAAAGATAATTAATTGCCTTGCAATATAATAGTTGTTTACATTTATTATTTCATTTATCACTTACGAAATGTCATAGATGTGCATAGAGTGCATATTACAATATGCTGTCTAAAGTCATAACTCTTCTGCATACTTAACTAAGTAAAGTGTCTTGGATAGACCTGTTTCTGATTTGCACAGAGGATGCTAATTGCACATTTTGTTGCCTAGGGCACCAGAGAAGTCTACACACATGCCTAGAGCACTTCCCAAATTCAACTTTATCCCCATGAAAAACTGGCCAAACCACTACCAGAGAGGTCAGGAAGGGAATTCAGGCTACCCAACAAACCCAAGGAGCAAGGGTCATGCAAATTCTAGTTTCCCTGCAGAGTTGGTAGGGCTTCTTCTTTAGGATGTTATTAGGAAACACATAAAGGTTAATGTAAATTTAAACTACCTTGAAATGGTGAAGGGATGAGTTTATCCTATTAGGTTCTTGACTTCTGACACCACCTACTTATTTTAGATCTGAGTCTGAACTAATCTTTCAAGGCTCTTCTTCTCTCCCTGTTTTCCACCAGACAGTCTAAGGAGACTAGATTTAATTCATTTAGGGCAAAGAAACAAAACAAACTCTGCCATTTACTCATATTTTAATATAAAAACAACTACACGTCAGAGACATACTACACATTTACACATATTAAATGCTGAAAATACAAAACCAAGCGAAGCAGCATTACTTTTCTACCTTGTCACATCAACAAATATTTGCCATGTATTTGTTCACCAAACTGACACTTTAAGCCCATTACACTTTTCAGGGACTCACAGTCTGTCTCTCTTCCTTTGTTTCTCATGTGGGGTGGCTGTGGCACAGCCAGGAAGTCAACATATGTGAGCACCCCGTAAACCTGTAAGCGACAATTGTGCTAGTAAGAAGGGCCTCTACTGACTACATCTGCATCAGATGAGTCTTTACAGTCTTGTTTGTTTATGCTATCAGCTCTGTCCCCCAATCTCCCTGCTTCCTGCTGTATTTCAGGCTATTTTTATTACTTATATTTCACCAGTTACTTGTAGTATATCAGGATTTACAAACCTCAGTCATGACTGGTTGT
Organism: Tetrax tetrax; assembly: GCA_009806455.1. NCBI lineage: Eukaryota > Metazoa > Chordata > Aves > Otidiformes > Otididae > Tetrax > Tetrax tetrax. The sequence goes on from WHYT01016104.1 coordinate 293,975, forward strand.
TGTACACACAGAGACAAATCGATAACATAGAAAACCTTGTTGTGCTCAAAACTTTTGAGCATGATACAAGTAAATGTTGGTAACAAAAGGAAGGAACGGGAGGATTACCAGCAACCAGGTAAATAATAGCCATAGCCCTGCAGTCACCTGGCCAGTATAAACCACTATGTTCCTCATTGTTGTCTCACTCTTCTGCCCACACTCATTTTCACTTTTTTTTGGTGCCACATTAGTATTTATCATGTTACAAAGTGCTCTTTCCTAACACGCTCTACATTTTTATTAGTTGCGGGATGACACTTTGCCAAGCATCAGCAGTATGTTTATAATTAAGAATTAGCATGCATTACACTATTAAAACAATAGGATTATACAGGATAAACATTTAATGTTCCTTTCTTTCACTTGTGAGTCAGCTTTATTACTTTGTTTAAAATTTAAAGTAAATGTGATTAGCAGTAAGCACAATCATTCCTTTCTGCCAGCACTCCAAAATGGATGTTGTGGACTATGTGTTCAGATCCTGAAGTTTTATCCTGCAAGCTTCTTTTTATAAATAGTACTGTTTCTTACTTGTATAGCACATAATTTTGCAGCACTTTGGCCATGGATTAGGATGCCACTATGGTACAAATTCCCAAGCTAAGCACCTAGAATTGCTCAATCTGAGTAAATTTAACCTCAAGAAGGGCAGATTCATAAGCACAAGGAGCCACTTGGAAATTGGCTTAGCGACATGAGTAGTAGCTTGTAAAAGCCAAATCTTACACTCATGGTTTATGAGAAAGTCGTTGAGTTATTCTTCCTATCAGAGTTGTTTGTGAATTTACAGGGTCCAGTTTTAATAATTTTGTTTTGCTTCTCCTTTTATCTTCCTTGGCTAGGTTTTGGTAAGGAGGAGAATTTATTGTTTTGAGCTCAGAGAGTTCTTTATGTTGTCCCTTATTCAGCTCAAAAACAGAAGCACAAAGACCCAAATTCCAAGAAATTCTCACCTAAGAATCTAACCATATTGTTATACATCTCTTTCATCTCTCACCATCTCATCTCAGGTAGGCCAGTATTTGCCACTTACATTCCTAGTGATTTAATGGGGTGCGTTCTTCTGTTCTTGTTAACAAACACCTTCTTCCCAGACTTCAGACCTGTGGTAAGTGTAATGAAAAGCAGCAGAAGGAAGAAATGAGCTTTTTTTACAACCTTAAGTGTTGCTTTAGGCACTCATAAAACTGGCTTGCACCAAATATAACATATTGAGTATTTGTGGGAGATGCTGGGGAAATGATGTATTGCCCAATGAAGGCTTCTTCTTTCTTTTCAGTTTATAATGATGATATAAACAAAAATGAATGATTTACAGTGCTTTGAGGAGTTCAGGGCACTGTCTTCATGTTCACTTTCCCATTCCAGTCTTTCTGCTGCTTTCAAAAAATGATGTCAAAAATTTATTTTCCTTGTTTTTCATTTTAATGTAATGTGTTCTTCCTGTCCTCTCATCTGTTAACCTCACAGACTGGTACATAGCTCCTGCCTATGGTATAATCTCCTGCCATATTTCCCCCACTATCCTGATCAGGATTTCAGAATGAGGAAAGAAGAGATGGATCACAAAGAACCATCCAGATTTTACAGTGAACTCCATGCATCTTTGGACTTGCGTAGTTTATTTACAGTGAATAAGGAGGAGAGGGGATGAATTCTGCAGAAATAACACATGAAAAGTACAGCAATTCATGGCTTTTTCAAATTTGCTGTTAATTCCCGTTCTGTTGGAAGGAGTACCCATACACTAGAGGCAAGTGCACTATTGTCTGCTTCTGCTCTACGTGTGGGAGGAGTGTGATTCTTATTAATCTCTACTAGGGAAAAGTGAAGACTGAAGGGGAGAATACTACTCCCATTTTATCACTTCCCCCTTACATTGCTGACACTCCATGAGGCAAGTGACAGGAAGAAGGACAAATGTATACAGCTTCATTTTCTTTACTCACTAATACCTATTCATTGTGCCCCCATGAATTACCGTGAATTCTCCACGAATCTCATGTCTCTCCTTACTTGCAGGAAAGAGTGGTGAAGGATGGATTTGTAGAAGGAATGACACTTCCAGGAAGGCCACTGCAGGACAAGTGGAAGACCACAAGATCTGCTAGTCACTCAGTCAGTCTCTGCTGCTCCTTCCATAAGGAAATATAAGGTCTGGAGGAAACAGCAAAGGTCTTAAGAAGGTGAATTTTTCTTTCTGAGAGAGAGGATCAAGGAGAAAACTGCAGAACAAACACCCTTGTAGGAGCCCAGTCATGTTCTTGAAGTCTCGGTTTTTTAACAGATCACCCTAGATGAAACACACTCCATCACATACAAAAAACTCACTTGTAGGCATCACATGGTCTCCCAATTTGGACAAATGTAAAAGATAAGAGGTGTCCAACTAATTCTGTGCACTGTTTCATCTAAGATGTTCCTTCTCTGTCTCTTTCTGAAGATCACTGAAAACTTCACTTGCGACAGATTAATTCACTGTCTCAGAAATGCAGAGAGAATGCTGTACAGTTAATTCCAGCTGCCTTGGAGCTTGATAAGCCTCTAAGAAGCTTTTGAAAAATCATAAAACTTAAAAAAATATTTTTAAAAGCTGTTTTTCCTGTTTGCCCTAGCAGGGTAATAATACTTCTTTTAAAATAGCAGGTAGCAAGATCCAATCAATAGACCATTAGTGTATTGACAGGACCAAGATAGGATTACATGGTAAAGAAATTGTGAAACCTTTAACTTTAGCATTTTTATCCAAGAAAACACGAGGAAGTTGCATTATTTATTTCATAAGCCTAACTTGAAATAATCTTACCTCTCTTTTGTCATAGGAAAGTATGTCTGCTTGCATAAATATGAAACGAATGTGTTAGTGAGGCACTCATTTTATCATAAAACCATGATTCTTACTCTTTGGTCTGAAAGATGTTTTACATAATATAGCAATTCCCCTTTGCTTCACCTGCATAGGGTAATACTCAAGTTCTACCAAATTTTTGAGGGACAAGTTCACCTGTGGTTATTAAGCACAACTGTTTGGGGGCAACCACTGACATGTGAACTGCCCAGACTGTTAACATATGGGAGCTGGGAGACTCTTGGTTTCCCAGAGAGTGCAAGACCAAATGAACTTTTGAGTGGTCATAGAGCAGCAGATTTTATGGACTAGCAAAAGTCATCATGCAGCTTCACTTTTATTCATAATGACTATGTAATGGATTTGTGTTTCAGGTCTCAACTGTTGTTTCGTCAGGTTGCAAAACACTATGAGGAAAACAGTGCTGGTCTCTAATGCAGTTTCAGAAGATGAGGCTACCATTGTGGTAATTTAATCATAGTTTTGACGGTGGCCGATCGTTTCAGTGCAGGGTAGCTGTACACACACATCATGTGTGGTATCCGTGATAGTGTAAGGTACCTCAGGTATCGGTTAGCTCTCTGCCCTCTGGCCTGTTTGTGCATCTCAGTTTCCTTTGACTTTGAAATTCAAGGTCAGATGTTTTCCAGCACAGTCGTGTAATGCCAAGGATCAGTTTTGATGCCTGCATTTCCACTCAATATTCGCGTTATGCTGTGGGGTGGGTGGGTATGTGCTGCTGCTCCCTTATCCACCTTGAGCTCATTTTCTCAAAATTAACACTCCAGTTTCAATGCTGACCATCCTGCCCTTAGCTTCTTTGCTACCCACTGCTAAGGAATATGGCATCCCAAGCACAGGGGTAAAGTCAGGGAGTGGTTTTGTACTCAGGAGTAGTTTTGGACTCAAAGTTACATATGAAATTCCTGGAGAAGACCATGCAGTCTCCTCCCAGTATCAACTTGCTGCCCACCCCTGTACTGCACAGCACAGCTTGATGCCACCAAGCACAGCTGAAGACCTCGTCACCTAGTGAGAGTATGAAAAGGAATACGATGAGCCAGCTGTGCCCTTGCTATGGCCCTACTGATTTCTCTCTGTCAGAGAAAGTGACACGAAAGGTATATTCAGCTTGTAATCTGAATGTGAGTTCTTCCCTCATCTGACTTAGCATTTGTTATTATTGATCTGATATCAATAAGACACATTGTTTGTAACTTGGAGCACATGGTTCTGCAAACCTTATTAATGCAATTGGCTTACTGGGCTTGATCCAAAGTTCCCAAAGTCAAGAGAAAGACTTTTATTGACTTTAGTGGACTTTGCTATTTGTCAGGTGAATGTTGAGAGGTTTAGGCATAATTTGGGGCACCTCTCCTCCTGGGGCTACATGAAGCTGCAACTGTTCTGTGCATATTGCAGTTGACTTCAAGGCAGAAAGCTGCTATAGTTGGGAAACTTCCCTTCCTATATTCTGATCTATGCACATGACTTTCTGTTCAGCTGCCAAACAGTATGAAGGTCTCTGAGCTGCACTGCTCTCAACGTTGCAACTAGGAAAACTCTGTGTTGTCTTAGTGAGTGAAGAACCCTCATGTGGACAGTGGAAGAAGAAGAATTCATCAAATTTACTTTCTAATAAAAAGCTAAGAAGCAACAAATTACGCTCTGGCTTACCAAGATAAGAGAGAGAGGAAGCTATTGACCCAGCCCTCCGGAGAATGCTCTTTTTAGTTCTTCAGGTGCACATGCTACAGATTAATAGGGTTTCCTGTTCCTGTCTAGTCTTAATATCTGCACAGATATGATGCAACAAGGATGGTAAAGTTAAGGTGGAACTAAATCAGCTGTGATACTGAAAAAAAAGAGCTAAAAGGCAATTCAGAATCTCCATTATAAGAATTCGGAACTTCACATTTTGGTGAGTTTTCCTTACAGTATGCCATATCTTTTAAAAACTGGTTTGGATTACTGTATTCTGTAATATTATAACTTCAGTAGTACTGCTGTGTTTTTGTCCAGGTTTTCCTTTCGGAATCACATCTGTATGTGCATTGTGTAGTGCCTGCTCTGCTTGTATAAAAAGCATATGTGCTAGATGGGATGAGGACACTTAATCAGCTTCATCAGACCTGCTGCTGCATTAGGGCTGATACCCAGAAATCCTAGAAAATGTGCTGAAGTTCTTAAATTCTGTCCAGACAAAACTTCCAGACTAAACAAGAAAAGCTAGACAAATGATTGCTCTAACTATATCGAATAGCAGCCTACTTCACATTCATGTTCTAGTAAGTGATGAGTTCTATCAAAAATTTGGTAAATTACCTTCTTTGGAGAAGGAAGTAAATACCGACCTTTACACAGCTTGAAAAATTAAAATACAAAAGCTTATACTCCGGGTAATCTATCCATCTCTACCCATATCAGTGGAGCTGTCGTGGAATTGATTTTTCAGTTCAGAATCAGACTCAAGACAGAGCAGTGATAAAGGGCATATAAAGAACTGTAGATTAAGTGGAATGAACTGGGCTATTTTTTCAGTATTCTAGTTACTAAGTGACAGTATTATATGTTTTTTTAATTTTTTTTTTTTTTTTTTTCACAAAAGGGCTCTCCACATAAAAGAGTCAAATCTCATAGCCACTGGGTGCAGGAAGTTCTAGGATGTTATTAAGAAGAGATACTGAGTCATTTTTTGCTATGGAACTCTAAACTCGTGGCTTCATCTGGACCTGCCATAGGACAAATGCCACCAATGTCTTTGTTGTGTACCACCTTTCCTGATATCAACACTGCTGCTGCCGACCAGATAATGGCCAATAAGGATATAAATGTATGTCCTCTTTGCATCAACCATATTCTCTTTTGTAATATGTTAGGTCAGATGTTCTGTGGGTTTAAGTCAGGACAGCTCCCTGGAGACTGCATCAGTTTCAGAAAAAGTTACCTCCTACAGTGATCGGGGTCTGGCCCCAGCACTTTACCCTACAACAGCATGGGGACTGGAAATGAACAGCCTACTTATGAAATAAGATTCCACTGTTAATGTTGCTCGAGTTTTACAAACCCTTCCTCAAAATCTTCAAGGGTTTTTTTTTTTCTCACTTCATCCAGGTGAAAGACAATGACAACTGAGCCTTCCTATTAATTAATTCATTAATCCAACATGATATTTAACATTACAAACTATTCTGACCTTTTATTTTTACACATAGAAGATGTATGTGTGTTTGTTCTCTCTTTGGCTACCTTGGGAAAAAAAAAATCAAAAGAAAGAAGTATAGCACAAATTTAAGCCCATAAAAACTGTCAGATTTCACTGAAGATTTCAGGGTTCTGGATACACTTTGTTAACAGAAATAATTGAAGCCTGCATCCTTTGTATCATACCTGTGAGACATCATGATGGTTCTTGGATTAAGTTGATTTAAAATTTATTGTACCCTGTTTTGTTGGTGTCACATTTAGGTCTTTTTCTCCAATACTGTTCTGCAGATTTCTGGGAATAATTTTTCTTCAATTTATTTCTGTTATTATACCAATCCCAGAAACCCATCATGCTCTTTTCTCTTAAGAGAGTCACCTGGATCCATCAAATGCTGTCTTCTTTACCTGCAATAAAATTTTCAGTTATTGCAGGCTCACTCTTTTAACATCCCTCCCCAATAACCTGTACATGTTTTCCCTCATCCATAGACTGTCAGTTTATAAAGATCTTGATTAACCAAATCTATTCCATGATGCTCATGCAGCACATAATGAAGAGCTTAAAATGTTTTTATCTTCATTTTGAGAGGTATTACACCAATATTTACTGCTGAAAACCAATGCTGTAACCTTTTATCTCGCTACTAAACCGACACTGACTTGACACAGACTTTAATTCTTGAGAAACTACTGTTTTCTCCGTGCAGCCCAGCCAAAAGTCCACAGCAGGAAGAAGGAGCCTGCAGTGCCCTGCCTCCTCTGATCTCCCCAGGATGCTCTGGCTTTCAGGCCGTGGCTCACAGCTGCACTGCAGCACAGCCCAGAACCCACACCAGAAAATCCACAGCTCACACGCAAACACACCCACACGACAGTAAACTGGTTTGCAGTCAGGCCCCTAAGTTTGAAGCAGCTGTGATAGCACAGACATTTGAATGCCTTTGGCAGATCTGTCACCTTGGAGCACAAACGGCTTGGTGTCACTGTGGCTGTGACAATCCTTCCAGACGTGCTCAGCTGCTGGTTACAATCGCATGCTGCAACCACTTCTCTTGCTATTTGAAAACCCATTGTTCACGAGCTCTAGAAAAACAAAAAGCAAAATTGTTTTAGGGGTAAAAAAATTGTCTAATTGTCTTCTTATGAACAAGAAGGACTTCAAAGAAAAATGGGACTCAGAAATGCAACCATGCAGTGGGGGCTTGGGCTCAGGGACTCCACTTCTCTTTAAACACTTATGAGTACCTAGCCATGTTATAAGCGTTTAAAGACCCCCCCCATGTTCTAGGTACACAAGATCGTTTGTATGTCTTGCAGAGCACTTAGAAACAAAATGTAAACAGACCTTTTCAATTAGCTACAGTGGGAGCCTCAGAAATCAAATGCTAAAGTGCAGGCCTGTGAAATCTGTAGGGGATCATTGGGGTTTATTTATTTATTTGCTGGTGTGGCATGCTGTCTGAGAATGACATTGACACTGCTCCAACTTAGCAGGCAAAGGAAATAAAAAGACTTTCATGCTCCCTGTACCACGAGAAGGAAAGTGATGCCTTACATAAGGAAATGGGCAGTGGTAGAGTGGAGAAAAATGAGTTCCTCCTCTTCCTGCGGAAGCCAGGCACTCTTGGGGGCTGACGGCAAATGGGGTGGGGGAGGAATTCCATAGGCTGGAGGTAGGAGCTTTTCCAGAACAAGGGACGAGGCAGTAGGTAAGGCTAAAGTCTGTACTTTGATCTCCACCCGACGTGATGCTGCTCCTACTGTCCAGCTCAGCTTAGATTGGAGATTCAGAGTCCAGCCCTAGGGGATTTCTCTCTTTTCCTAGGTTTGATGGGTCAGTTAGGCTCTACCTTGGAAGATGCTGGAGACGATCAAAAGGCTGGAAAACTCTGAGGAAATAACCCTCAGAAACTGACTCGCACAGAAAGGGAAAATGCATGTGGATAATCAGTAAAATTGAAGGAGAGCTGCAGGCAACAGGGACATTTGCCTTTTCAAGACTAGTTCTTATAAGCAAAGAGACTGAAACCTTCCACTCACTCCTATCTATGTAAGTAAACTAAAGGAGAGGTTATCATTCTCGCCCTGCCTTATGGTCTGATACTATTTGGTTGGTATTTGGATGCCGTCCTTCCTCATCTCTGCCCTGGATCACTGAGGCTCAGTTTGAGTGTCGTAGTTCAGCCTTGATCGGGATCAGACTACGTAGTCTCTCTCTCACTCTCCCCACCCTCCGAGAGAACAGAGGGAGATAATATAAGAAAAAAACAGCTCGAGGATGAGAAGGACAGGGGGAAATCTTTAAAGTTACCGTTACGGGTAAAACAGACTTGACTTGGGGAAAACTATTCATTTATTTCTAAAGCTAGCAGGAGAATTAGGCAGGGAACAAGATAACCTCTCCCCACCCCTCCCTCTTCCCAGGCTTAACATTTATCTCTACTACCTTCCCCT
>WHYT01016104.1:302545-312888 GCA_009806455.1 Tetrax tetrax
TCCGTGGGCCTCCATGGGCTGCAGGGGGATCTCTGCTCCTCCGTGGGCCTCCATGGGCTGCAGGGGCACAGCCGGCCTCACCATGGCTGCACCACGGGCTGCAGGGGAATCTCTGCCGGGAGCAGCGTTACTGCTCCCCCTGCTTCTGCACTGCCCTTGGCGTCTGCAGCCGTTCCTCTCACAAAAAATATTCTTCACAACAGGCTGGCAGACGCCTCTCAGGATCTTTTTTCATCACATCTCATTCATCTCCACTTCTTGCAGTCTGGCCAGGCTGAGTCGGGCCCAGTCAGCTGCTCGGTGGGAGGCCAGAGGGTGAGGCCTGCAAGGCCCACAAGGCTCACGCCTCTCCCTCTCTGCCACTACTCAGCTGCTTCACCCCTTCTCTCTTTTTTTTTTTCTGTTTTCCCCTTCTTAAATAAGTTATTGCAGAGGCGTTATCCCAGAACATTCTGCTACCAACTGGCTTGGCCTTGGCCAGCACTGGGTCCACCCTAGGCCTGGCCGAGTCCACTGAACAAAGGGGAGTGACTTCTAGCAGTTTCCTACAGAAGCTGCCGCCGTAGTCCCCCGTCACCAAACAAAACCAGAATACTGAGATACAGAACAAGGCGGTTGCTTCTCCTCCTGTGCCAATGGGCAGAGAAAGGACGGGCAGAGACAGGACAGCACAGATAATCTTTCCCCTTTGAACTGAAGGAATTACTGAGGAGGAAAGCCTCCATAGCAGTGGTGGCTGTATTGCTCCTCTCTTTCTCCTCAGAACAAGGGAGAACCAGACTCTTGCAAATTTTGCCATGCTTGTAGGGTATTAGGTCTATGAGATGGCCTTGACCTCACCCAGATGACCCAGCTCTCCATTTCATCCCCTGGAAGTCTCTGCAGCTCAGTAACTACAGTTTGGTAAAAATGGACATATTTCCAGTAGGTGGAGGTGTGAAATGGATAACTTCTTGTGACTGAATGACGTGATCTTCAGTGTAATGAGTTAATCTATTAAATAGTGAGAGGCATCATTTCAAAGCAACATTAATATTGTGCCGTTGCCAAAATTGTGTATGCAAATATGCTTAATTAACCATGTGCATGGTGAAAGCATAATCAATGTAATTGCATACCCAACGTGAATCATTAGGAGGAAGGAACAAAAAAAAAAAATATTAGTGAGGGTCGTCTGCAAGAAAGCAGTACTGGTGTTCACAACATAATAATGTGGTTTTATCAGCCAGAGAATCAGAAGATGCTTGGTCAGAGAGAAGTGCAAGAGAGTTCAGCATGGCCTTGCCTATAAACAGAGAAACTGTACAAATATGGAGGATAAAAGAAAAAAGAGAAACTATCAGGGAAGATAAAATCTACTTTGTTTGCAAGGCAAAGATGAAAGCACATGTATACAGGCCTGAAATGCATTTAACATAACTGCAAATAGGAAGATTTGAGAATAGCATTCAAAAAGAGGATACAGCTTGACAGAGAGAGGAAGGGAGTGCCAGGTGGAGTAGGACCTGCGAAGGGCAAACTCCAGCAGGAAAAGCTAGAGCCACGTCTGTGAGCGTCCAGGGTCTGCAAGGTCGGAGGACAAGGCGCAAGGCTAGAGAGATTGCTAAAGATAAGAAGTCAAAGACAAAGGTAAAGGAATCATCTCAGAACTACTGTTGTTTTTTTTTTAAAGCTGCAGGATCCAGATCCCTGGATCTTTTAAAGGAAACATTTGGAATTACTATAAAGCCTGAGTAGCAAAGTGATTTAAGGTGTGGATTTAATACATATTTCAGCAAAGAAAAGGAATACTTGCAGTGCAGTGAATTAATATTTCCCTCACTTTCTATAAAAGATTTTGTTTGAAGTGATTACTTTTTCTGCTTGCTGAGGAGAGCAGCATCCAGCTGTTGAGCTTAGATCGATATGGATGGAAAGAGAGCGCAGCATGTTCGGGGCAGGAAGGTCGGCACCAATAACCAAAGAAGTCATTTTGCTACAGTGAAAGGCTCAATGCCAATCTACACTGTAATACTGTAGTAGAGAGGCAACAGACTCTTTGTGGGAGCCTTTTCAAACATGCCTTGACCTAATAACAGCGTTCTTAATACACCATTTTCTGGGCCACTTTTTTAGTATCCCTCTGTCTTGGGTAGGAAGCACGAGACTGCTGTGCTGCTCCAGGAACAAACTGGAGACCAACTCATTACCCAAGACTGAGTCTGCCTGGCCTGGAGAGGAGGGAAGAGATTTTGCTTTTTTTTATTAGGTACATCTTGTGTCTTTGTCAGCTTGCCCAGCTTGTTCATGTGCATTGTAAAGCTTCAGCTCCTGGAGGTAAGCAATCATATGAAGAATTAAAAAATTTATTTTGAAACATATTTGCTGTAGTTTAAATTGGAGAAAAAAGTGTCCTGAACAAATACTAAGGAATACAACAGCAAAAGGCAATCAGTGGGAAGCAATTTGATTCTTCTGGATATTTTTAATCAGATTTTCAAGCCAATAATGTTATTTCTGAACATTTATAGTCCCCCTCGCTCCCCAGTCCCACTTTGAGGACAGCCACTCAGGGGAGTCAGGAGAAACCTCTCCAGTCCTGTTTATACCCCCCTCACCGCCCAGTGATGGCTGCAGCCATTTTGCTGATTTCATAAAGATAAGTGTTACGGTGTTCTACACCAGAACCAGAAAATCCATATTTTAAAAGAATTAGCCTGGTAAAAATATTGGATGTGATGAAGGGCCACAACACCGACTAGAAAAATAGCACCTATAAAACCAATGCTGAGTGGCTAAATAGGATTTCCTTTTTGTTGGTTTTTTTTTTTTTTTTCCCCCACAGGACATACCACTTTTACTGGAAAACATTCACTAGTTGTCTCTTTTGTAAGACATAAGTAGTGCCAGCTGAAGGGGAGTGTAATTGGTGGATCTCAACACTGGAGCTATCTTAAAGTAAACCTTTGGTCAGGTAAAACACCTAGCAAGACATTTATTTTTACATTATCTGCAAGGCCAGTCTCACGTTACTTCTCCTGGTAACCTCTGACAGGACTTTCTCCTGTTGCAAATGAAATATAAAATCTATACAGACAGACAATCCCCAAATTTAATGCATATTTTTAAATTTTAAAATGCCCCTAAAATTGGAGAGGGGCAGCAGGGTGCCTATTGATTCTTTGGTAAACCACTCCATTTGCCATTATGTGTGTTCCTCAAGAAGTTCAGAGATTTTCCCTTCCTAAATTACTTTTTGAAGAAGCAAGTACTACAGAGCATCCTTAAATGTGTAGAGCCACGCCCTTAAATGTGTAAATCGAGACCTTTCTTGCTCCGCCAGTATTTGAAAGGCCTTTTTATCATGCTGACAGTAAGAAGTTCCTCATGAGAAGAGCAAAATGAAAACTCTTCATGGATGACATCCTTGTACAAACTTACATTCCTGAGGTTACCCCACTTTTTCAGTGTCAGGAGAGGGGGTGCCATAATAGGAACCCCCCCACATGCATACCTTTGAAGCCTGGGCAGGAAGTGAGGGGTTGTGCAAATTTTGGGTTCTCCCTTATCCAGTCCAACCTAGTACTTACCAGCAAGTCAGGATGCCTTATGGCTTCAGAAGGAGGTGTTTGCACTATCACGAAACCACTGAAAGAGAATAAGTGATGAAGAAAGGGATGTCCAAGTGCTGTACTGAGCTCACTCAAGGGAGCCATGCAAGCTGGAGTGCTCTGTCTGGCGCCTGTACAGCTGGACATAGATGCTCTCACTCTGCTTTTACTCACAGGACAAGATGACACCAAAGTCCTGAAAAATGAACCTACTCCCATTCCCTGAGAAAATGAGAAGATAACTCAAGGTATATGCAGCAATTTGGTCAATTCAACTTGCTTTTCAGTGTATTCCAGGATAATAATCTTATTTTCTACTTGACTACTAGCATCAACGGGCCACTAATAAAAAAATGAAAATAAGGTCCAGACTTGTGATTTTGTGCTGTGACAGTGCACAGCTTGCAAGCTAGCACCTGAAGGGAAGAGGTACGTGCTCCCAGGGGAAATTTGGGTTCTTCTATGCACCAGAGTCAGTAGCGGCTTTTTGGCTGTAGGGGACAGTGACGCACAGCAAAGTATAACATATGGAGACATAAGGTACTTTCCTATTATCATGTCCAGGTTTAGGGGGCAGGGAGCTAAACAGCAGAGGAATGAGCAAGAGCAACATATTGCTTGTGCTGTGGGCTAAGCCTGGTGCAGATCCCGATGCAGCATGATGGAGAGGACACTGGAGCAGGTTGGAAAGCCAAATTTGATGGCTCCCTGCATCTCTTTGCTAGGGCGAGACTAGGAACAGTGAGCCACAGGACAGTGTAGTTTGGGAAGGGATGAATAGCTTGTAATGGTTTTGGTTTTTTTAAGCAGTCAGCCCTTGTGCAGTCCTTACAACACGGGTAATCCCCCTGACGGCGTCTTACTGTCAGCACTGAGGCTGGAACAGTGAGTTTAATCATAGCACAGCTCTGGCTGCCAGTCATCACCAATCTTGTTTGCTGCTTTTGCTCATCTCAGGTGTTCCCTTAGTGTGGCCAGTGGAAACAAGTACCTCCTCTGAATGAAAACCATCATGTAAGGTTACACTCCAAATGTTTAGCTCTGAAACTGGAGCAGGATGAGACCAACTTACTGTATCAGATGTTAGAGCTGAGCTCCTAAGCTTAGCAAGATTAGTATCAGCTCTGAATCCAGCACAAGGAGGCTAAGTTTGTCTGGAGCATGAGCTCTTTTCACCTCAAGAAAACTTGCAGATAATCAGACTCGGTGCACGGAAGTGATGGTCTTGAAGGAAGAGCTGAAGCATTAGATATCAGTGCTCTGAGACAGATGAGTGATGCAGCTACAACTGCAGGAGCCTGGCACATAGAATCATAGAATAGATTGGCTTGGAAGAGACCTTTATAGGTCATCTAGTTCAACTCCCCTGCAAGAAGCCTCCAACCAGATCAGGTTGCTCAGAGCCCCGTCCAAAGTGGCCTTGAATGTTGCCAGGGAAGGGGCATCCACCATCTCTCTGGGCAACCTCTTCCACTGTTCCACCACCTTCCTTGTAAAAAAAAATTTCCCTACTTCTAACCTGAATCTACCTCCTTGTCGTTTACAACTGTTACCCATTGTATTATCACAACAGGCCCTGCTGAAGAATTTTTCCCCATCTTTCCTGTGGGCCCCCTTTAGATACTGGAAGGCCCCCTATATAAGGTCTCCTTGGAGCATTCTCCTCCAGGCTGAACAGGCCCAACTCTCTCAGCCTGTCCTCATAGGAGAGATAAACATGTTCTATACATGCTATAGAGCAGCAGAAGCTCCTAGTAATTTCTTGAGAAGTATTTTTTAAAAATGGTAGGCTGGAGTAAGTGTTTTAAGCTACCTCCCCTGGATATGGGTGGAAGCCCTGTACATTGGCTCATTAAATGTTACAGTGAACTGGACAAAACCATTTTGATTTTTGTCTGCACTGTGGCAGAAATCAGGGTATTTTTATGCTTAACACTGCACAGATGTATAGTCTGCTTCCGTTCCTGCTCTGAAAAACTTTGCAATATGCAGAAAATGTGCAATATGGAATAATATTGTGCAGATGGAGAGATACACTGGAGTTTATTTCTCTTTGTAGCCACTCAGCTTTCTTTCAAAGACCTGCCACAGCTTCGTTCTCAAATTCCAAAGTCAAGCAGATTAATTAGTATAGGAGAAAAGTTTCCCGCATTCTCTAATTTAAAGAGTCCCACCCACTCCTGGGAAAATACCAATTTTGAGAAAATATTTCCATTTTCCGAAACAACAATTTGGAAACTAACTGAAGTGCTTCATTTCAAAATGTCAATGCTTAGTTTCAAATTGCTCCTTTAACCCAGACTGTCATTTAAATATTACTGTGCAAGGAAATATCAATTTAAAGTAGAATGTTTCAGTCCAAAGTAGCATTTCTGGAGGAGGGCTGGTAGCAACTAGAAGAAAACACATACCATTCAAAGGACAAATTTGTCCGCAAGTCTAAAATTTGACGGTATTGTTGTGAACCTTGGAAAACTCTGAAGACTCAAAATCATGTTACTCATTTGTCTTAATTTTCTTTAATGCAACAAGGAAATTCCAAGAGAGAAAATATAATTTTTTTTTTCTTGAACTTCGGTTTTAAAGAAAACTGATAAAGAGCAAACTGTAAGGATATTTTACATTTCAAGAATCCTTACTTATTGTTTCTGTAACATATAATGACTAAATTTCACATTAAAAATTGTGTCCTTATTATTTCTTTTTTCCCTTCTAACATTTCCATTACATAGCATTAAACTAATAATAATTTCTCCAAGAAATAAGCACAGATTTAGATTGAAGTCAGTGGGAAGTTTGCTATCAGCATTGATAAGGACAAGGTGCAGCCTCAGGTTCCTTGTTTTATGTTTTTACCTTAACAGTGTGGTTCAGCTGAGTGTTTGAACACCACCTGATTCACAACTTGATGATGCAGAATATGCACATTCCACCTTTCTCTTAAATTCAGGTCATCAGACTGTGAACTCTTCAGTGAAAAGCAACTGACGTTACGATTGGATTTAAATCATTAGAAAAAAAAATTGTGTATTTTCTTATTAGGAATTCACTGGAAGAGCAAGCCTAGAAATACCATAGAATCATAGAATGGTTTGTGTTGGAAGGGACCTTAAAGATCATCTGGTTCCAGCTCACCTCCCACGGGTAGGGACACCTTCCACTAGACCAGGCTACTCAAAGTGCCATCCAACCTGGCCTTGAACACATCCACAGCTTCTCTGGGCAACCTGTGCCAGTGCCTTACCACCCCCAATGTAAGGAATTTCTTCCTTATATCTAATTTAAATCTACCCTCTTCTAGTTGAAAGCCATTATCCCTCACCCTATCATGACAGGCCCTGCTGAAGAGTTTCTCCCCATCTTTCCTTTAAGCCCTATTTACATACTGGAAGACCGCTATCAGGTCTCCCCAGACCTTCTCTTCTCCAGGTTCAACAGCCCCAACTCTCTCAGCCTGTCCCCACAGGAGAGGTGCTCCAGCACTCTCATCATCTTTGTGGCCCTCCTCTGGACGGGCTCCTACAGGTCCATGTCCTTCTTATGTTGGGGGCTCCAGAACTGGACACAGTACTGTAGGTGGGGTCTCACGAGAATGGAGTAGGGGGGCAGAATCACCTCCCTCGACCTGATGGCCACACTTCTTTTGATGCAGCCCCAGATGTAGTTGGTTTTCTGAGCTGCAAGCACACATTGCTGGCACACGTTGAGCTTCTCATCCACCAGTACACTGAAGTCCTTCTCCTCAGAGCTGCTCTCGATCCATTCTCCGCCCAGCCTGTATTTGTGCCTGGGATTGCCATGACCCAGGTGCAGGACCTTGCACTTGGCCTTGTTGAACTTCATGAGGTTTGCAGAGGCCACCTCTCCAGCTTGACCATCCAGTCCCTCTGGATGGCATCCCTTCCCTCCAGTGTGTCGACAGCACCACACAGCTTGGTGTTGTCAGTGAACTTGCTGAGGGTGCACTCTATCCCACTGTCTATGTTCCTGACAAAGATGTTAAACAGGGCTGGTCCCAATACTAACCCCTGAGGAATGCCACTCGTTACTGGTCTCTTCTTGGACATATATTTCTGCATTTTATTAGAGCATTTATATTATTATTCTCTGTTTCTCTGTTTTACCTCACCCTACCCAGAAATGAACTATTTTATTTTCTGTTCTGAGGTATTCATGCCATATAAATCTAATCTATCTCATACAGATTGTCATTTCTTTTATTATTGCACTATATTTTATATCCTAGATTCTCCAATTCCCACATACAGTAGGTGAGATAGAGAGAAAAGAGTGAATCCTAGCCACGGAGAAACTGCTTCATTGAGTGCAAAAGGCCACGAAGCTGTAGGTGGTGTAATTGTATAAATAATTTAAAAAGCAAGGAAAATAGATGTGGAATGCAATAGCTGAACATATACTTTCTGTCACAGATGGTTAATATTTTTCTTCGAGGAAATGAGGTTAGTTTTATTCTACCCCCAACCTGTTAAAAATACACACACAAGGACACACAACAGCCAGTGACAGCAATATAGGATGAAAACACTTTCTCGTGCATTAGCAGCACTAGCTCCAGCTGACTCACCCCATTTTTGGTCAGTGTGTTTGTCAGTGCATTATTGTTATATTCTCTGAATTTCTAGTCATTTAAATGCACTAAGCTGAAAGGTCATGTTACTACTGGAAAATGTATGTGAAAAGCAGCTTCAGTACTTGGGGAAACATCTGCTCTCTCTCCTCTCTCTCTGCTCTCCTAAAGATACAGGGCATGAGCCTGGGGCTGTGTCTCGATACTGCAGCAGAAGGGTCCTGCCCTCCTGTACAGAGATGCTGGGAGCCTGAATTTGTTGCTGTGTGCAGCTGCTTCTGAGCTGTAATGATGAGCAACAAAGAAAAACCTGCGTGTAAAGCCCAGCAGATGGAAATGGAAGTTCTTTCACACACCAAGAGTACCAGTGGGGTTTTAGACACAGAGGAGGTGCAGCCCTTTTCTGCTCAGAGCAGCCTAGCTGTTACAGATGAACAAAGACACTGCATGGCCACACCACACCAGGACTCCCAGGATGGGCTCCTTGTCCACGCACAGACCATCTCTAGCCAAGCTCAAGCCAGTTTCTCTGTGGAGAGTTGTATTTCAGTCTAGGATAGGCTTGTTCCACACCAGCAATTAAAGCAACACTCATTTACTGGGACAGCAGACAGAGCTGGTTTAAAGCAAAGCAATCCTAAGAACACAGTTCACTGCACTGGTTTAAGATCACACTGTGAAGAAGGCTTATTTGGCCTGGAGGGTTGCAGCCTGGTGAGGGAATTGCAGTATCTTGGCTATCTGGTGTTAATTCCCCTGTGGGTGCTCATCTCATTTACACCCTGTGGAGCAGATAGAATATATGGATGTGCTATCATCTTATCACTGCAATGCAGCCTCGCAGGACAGAGAAACCCTTGTGTTGCCTCGCTGAGTGTGCTGCCATCATCAGCAGAAAACATCTCACAACCACTCTGCACATCACCTCCCACCCTGGGCCCTTTGGATAACTAGTCCAGCCTTGGGAGAAATGGGAGGAGCTTGGGATCTAGTAGAGTGAGTCTCATGTGGAAAGTGAATCGTCAAACAATGACAGCAATTTAGAAGCATCTGTTAAGAAGGATGGTGCCTCTGTGGTCTTCAGTCTCAGACTCCTGCCCAGACTTAGGGAAAAATCAAGGAGAATCACAAATATATCTCCTTTCTCACACAGTTTATGTAGCTCTGGTGTAGAAGCAAAAGAGATTTCTGTGGGGTATGTATGGGCATGATATTACATCCCTGCACATCCCATGGATCGATAGCATTTGCAAAGAAAGGCACTTCTGAGCAGTTCTATAGCCTTCCATCACTCCAGCGCTGATTTCTCAGAAATCTCTGCACAGGCATTACTGGATGATCCTTTCTCCTATAGAACAGAGCCTCCCTACTGCAGAAGGATCAAAAGCTGTGCTGTATCCAATTTAACATGTGGTAAGTAGGATAGACACATATTCTTTCTGTGTCAGAACACTTCCTGTAATGCATTTTTGGCAGAACTGCTTTTACTAAATAGGTCTTTGCATGATAAGGTTAGCTGTTACAAGATTTGGACTCCCTATCTAAGAACTAATTTTTGTTCTCAGTCTGACTTTCCATGCCCTGCTCCCCTTTCTGCTGTTGCCTATAGTTGGTAAAGTGCATAGTGTTGTTCTGTTAAACAGCTCCTGCACACAGTCTGACTTTGTATCCCGCACATCCATAGGCATTGCCTCATGAGAGGGGGCATTGTGCTGCCAAGAGCTGCTGGCTGGAAAAATACTTCCGATCATGTATAGTGCTATTGTTGTTCAATATCACTGCTTCATCAGCAAGGCTGTATCCCAACTTCTGTTACAACACTCAAGGGAAACATGTATGTCAGTGAGGAAACCTAGCAGTAAATCCCCCAATGGTTTAAGAGCTGGTGAGCGGTGGAGTCCTGTACAAGATGCAAAGTTCACTCCCTTCCAAAGAGAAGAGGCACAAGAAGACTTAGAAGAATTCAGAGGTTTTTTAGCTTTTCTGTGAACATCGTATCAAGTGCTGAGAAGGCACTCGCCTAGTGCAGTTCAATACTGATTAAGCCTGTAGAAGCAAGTCTTCTGCAAAAGATGAGGAAAAGATTGCAGGTGACCATAGCAATGGGCTGGGGAAGGCATTGGGAGGTCAGAAGAGCAGCAAAGCACAAAGATAGCGCACTCGCA
>WHYT01016104.1:324925-359115 GCA_009806455.1 Tetrax tetrax
CCTTCCAAAGAGAAGAGGCACAAGAAGACTTAGAAGAATTCAGAGGTTTTTTAGCTTTTCTGTGAACATCGTATCAAGTGCTGAGAAGGCACTCGCCTAGTGCAGTTCAATACTGATTAAGCCTGTAGAAGCAAGTCTTCTGCAAAAGATGAGGAAAAGATTGCAGGTGACCATAGCAATGGGCTGGGGAAGGCATTGGGAGGTCAGAAGAGCAGCAAAGCACAAAGATAGCGCACTCGCACAGCTGATGGGAAAAATGAGCTATAGAGATGTGACTCTCCAAAGGCCACTCAGCCATGCAGAGTCAGAACTATTCATTAGAGTCCAGATCTCCAGGATCTTCTACGTCTGGGTGGTGCCTCTGCCCTATCTGTGCCACAGGAGTGGTTCCAGGCATCGCTGAATCTGTTGTATGTTACAGTGGATTCCCCATCCTTAGCATAGATGAACTCAAGGCAAAATAGGCACTGGAAAGTGTGAATATAAGAATTTGGGTTCATATAAGCATTTGTCTGTAGCTTAGTGGAAGGGTTTTACTGCCTGTAAAGCTGCACAACCATACTTCAGTTTGTTATCCCGATCCTATGCCTGTTCCTTTTTCTGTCTTTTATTCCTTTAAAACAGGTTGTGTAACTATTTTGGTATTAACCCCTCAAATTTGCTTTTCAGCAAAGGCGGCAAAGATTAGACAGACCATATCTGTTACAGAAAAAAACCAGCTGAAATTATCCCTGGGTCATTTTGCTAGCAAGAATGGAGGAAATGAGCCACGGAAAAGAAGGATGGATTGGAAAGGGTGTGTGCTGGAGAATGACACCTCATTTTGCTAACATTCAGATAGCCATCTGAGTGCTGGCAAGACACTCAAACTGAATTCTTATGGCTTGTGTGGTACATATGTCCAGTGACTGTGGTAGGAGTAAGCAACAAGCTGTTCTAACACTTTTCTGTGTCATATGCAAAGAATTGACTTCAACCCTCATTGTAAAAGCTAGTTAAGTTGAATACCTAAATTAATGGACTGGCTGTTCAAACCCATTTCCTGAGATACCTAAATACAATTTAATTTCACTCACCTCCAATTGAACATATAACTCATCATACCTGCCCATAGTGGGATCTCTGGGTAAAAATTGAACTCAAAACCAAAAAGGATGTAATTCAATGAGAGCACAGTTCCTCACTTTTCCCTTTTTTTTTTTTTTAATGCAGCAATACAAATATCTTATTTACTTTATGGTAGAATATGGATGTGTGACTGCTAGCTACACAGTGCAATGAAAATTAAATCTTTGCCCGATGGGCTTGGATGGAACTTGCAGGAAGCAACATAAATAAAATGTATTATTCATTTCTTCCTTGCTTATTTGCTGTTAAGGATATGAGAATTTGCTGTCGAAGTGGGTTATGATTTCAGAGCACAATAAAAATGAAATCAATGGCCAATATGTCCAACATTTGAAACCAGTTCTTTGTGCTATAAAACTTTATTTCCTATGGTGCCTTTCATACCAACTATATCCCAACAGGTTATGCATACTGAAAGAATACAATTACAGAGATAAATAATAAATAGGAAAGAGAGAATGCAATCAAAGAGGTACTGGCAAGGCGAAAAACATAACTAATATACTATAAAGCAAATGTTTCTTTTATTTAGCTTTGTAAAAGGATATTGGTACACAATGATTAACTTGGTGGGATCCTGTTGGAAGTGGTAAAAATCCCGACATGCTCCATTTTCAAAGGCCACAATCAGCAGCAGTTGATCAACTGCTGCACTGGAGAATATGCTAATGTTTAAAAGGCATCAAATCAGGCCCATAAAAGCTAATGGAAGTCTTTTGCTTTCACTGTGTATTGGGTCAGGCTTGAGTGAACTTATTAAATCAATAATAGACCTTTTTTTTTTTTTTTAATCTAGATTGGTACATAAAAAGAACAAAACCCCAAAAGGCCTTTTTCAACAATGTCAACAAATCACCAAAGGAAGAGAAAAACTCTTTTAACTCTGCAAACTTGATGCTTTTCTAGCATTTTTTACTCAGGTGTCATTTCATGAGGTACTTGGAAGAAAATGTGTTTTCAAATTGTAAAGTAAACTCAGTGGGGATAAAAAAAGGAAACTATTCTTCTGAAATGCAAAATGCAGTAACTGAGGTAGCTGACTAACTGATGTATTACTTCCATTAGGCATTTTTTTTTTCTGATATAGACATTCAAGTCCTCCATATACAATGGGAAGAGAACAATCTGTTATGGTGGAAAACAACAAACAAAATACTTGCACAGAGAGAGACCAGACCAGAATGCAGAATAAAAACAAGAGGTAAAAATACTATCCTATGTACAAGATTTAAATATCACATATAATCAATAATGATTTTCAAACATTTATGAATGTACAAGGTTTAAATAGAAAATATTTAAGGAAGAGGCATTTTTGAATAAAGAGAGAGATACTATCTTACAGTAGTGGATTAAACACTTCAAGAAAATAATGGCTGAGAGGATTATTTCTGCCTATAATTACATTCTGATGGTAAAAATGAGGGAAAGAAAAAAAAGTTATTTTAAATAAAGGGCAGTGCTGACATTAAAAAATCGTTGCAAACAGCATCAGAGCAAATTTGATCTGAAAATCAGAACACTCATAATCAGCAAAGGAGTAAATGTCTGAGCAAGTCCTCCAACAGGACCAATCATGGGACAAGAATAGTTTCCAGAAGCAGCTGGTCTGGGTCTAGGTGAGATTGTGTTCCACAGGAGGCCAGACCTACTGCCCAGGAAAGCCTCTTCCCACCACTGTCCCCCCTTCCTAAAATACTGCTGAACTAATCAGCTCACTTGGTCTATGCAAGACATTTCAATAAAATCTTCTTTCCATTCACAGAATCACAGAATTATCATGATTGGAAAAGACCTAAAAGATCATCCAGTCCAACCATCACCAATACTTCTCAGCTAAATCATATCCCTCAACACAACATCCAAACGTTTCTTGAACACCCCCATGGTCGGTGACTCCACCACCTCCCTGGGCAGTGCATTCCAGTGCCTGACTACCCTTTCCGAGAAGTAATATTTCCTAATGTCCAGCCTGAATCTCCCCTGGCGCAGCTTGAAACCATTGCCTCTAGTTCTATCACTGTCTACACGAGAGAAAAGGCCGACCCCTAGCTCACCACAACCTCCCTTCAGGAAGTTATAGAGAGCTATAAGGTCTCCCCTGAGCCTCCTCTTCTCCAGACTGAACAATCCCAGCTCCCTCAGCCGCTCCTCATCAGGCCTGTGCTCCAGACCCCTCACCAGCTTCGTAGCCCTCCTCTGAACACGTTCCAGGGCCTCAATGTCTTTCTTGCAGTGAGGGGCCCAAAACTGAACACAGTACTCGAGGTGCGGCCTCACCAGTGCCGAGTACAGGGGCACTCGTCTTTCACAAGCTCTTTTCTTCCTTCAGTTTCCTGAATTTCCTCCTGCTATCCCAGATTTTGCTCCTTTCTAAGTTGAAGGTCAGTGTCTAAACCACTTCCTCAGCTGTTTTCTTATCACTACATGGAAAATCTCCCCTAAGTATGCGTTGTGCAGCCAAAGACTCTAGTGCCTCTTTCACCCCAGGCCTGCTAGAAAGTCTCCCCTGAGACATGGCATAAGTAGAAGTCTGAAGTCAAAGAACTCCAGATTTTGGCAGCAGCTGCTGAGAACGTACTGAAAATATGAAAGGATTTTCATTCTCCAGAGGGAAGACAATTTTTGACAGGCTTGGAGGAAAAAAAGGGAGCACTAAAAATCTTGTTACCAACAAGGAAGACAAGCTTTGTTATTCTACTTTATTTTAATACTGCAATAGCCATAAAAGTTCTCGGGCAGTTATTTTGAGTCATCTGGATTTAACCAGTTATCTGGGTTTACACAGCCACCCCCCAAAAAGACACTGTGATTTTAGGGAAATATTAACTGGAGAAGAAAACCCTCACTCTTCATTTAAACTTTACTGAAGGCTCTTCCAGGCAGAGCTATGAAAACACAGAGGTTTCCCTTCAGAGCAAAAGGTATTTCTAAAACATGCTACTCTAAATAATTTTATTATTTTTAAAGCTCTAACTGAGCAGACCTCAGAGGGAGAACCATTCCAAAGGATGTCATAGTCAAGACTCTTGAACATAAGTTTCTTCCCAGTAATCTAAAACTGGTTCCCACAGTCTCTTTTCTACATCTCGTTATAAACTTGTACCTTGTAGACACCATGGTGGGTGTTAAAGTGTATCACCATGTAGAGCAAATACAGGAACCTTGTTCCTAGGTGTTGATATTGGCTGTGGTAGTCTTTAGCCTAACATGGAAAGGCATAATCATGTCCAGTGTCTAAATAATGCTGGACAAATTCATTGTGGAAAAATACACATATTTTTAACAATGAGAGTAATTAGTTATCAGAACAACACACCTATGATCATAGTGGATTTTGCAGTCCTTCACTGAAAGTTGGGTATCTTTCTAGAAACTGTGCTGCTCCAGGCAAACAAACACTCCACTCAACAGCTCTAGAGACCTTTCTGAATAGGTGCATTGGCAACTGTATGCCCTATATCTCTGGTCCGTATCATAAAGAATGTCAGACAAAATGTTCTTCTGGCTCTTTCTATTTATTAAATAAATTTTTAAAAACCCAACAACTTCTTAAGCCATTTCTTGAGCAGTATTCCTACTGCAAAAATAACAAAATTAATTTTTTCACTGTAATTGTAGTTTATCAACTTTTAGATCAGGATCTCACAAATTTTGCTGCCTAGATAACACAGAAAGGGAATTACAGGGCACCATGCTAGCTGTAGAGTCAGTAATTGCAGTAGCTCATGCATCCAGCACTGACATCTCTCCTGAATCAGGAGCAAGGAGCTCCTGGCTATGGGTAGCATAACAAAAACATACTGATACTCAGGCAACAAAATCTCCATATGCTCAGTGGAAGAGCTAATAAGCAGATATTTCCAACCTATGCAGAATAACTTGTATGCATATGGGGGTCTCTGTATTAGATCTTATATATGTTTAGAAAGGGAAGAGTTGGAAGTTTGAAAGCAAAACCTTTCCTTACAAAGGCAGTTCCCCCCCCCCAAAAAAAAAACCCTCAAACACCATTAATAACAAGATGTGACAGACTCTGAAAAGAAGCCCCATGTTGTGAGCTGTGCAGAATCATAGAAACACAGAATCATAGAATGGTTACAGCCTGAGAAGCACCAGCTCCTAAGCTCATTTGTACACTCCTGTCCGCTGTGGTCCAGCTAGATATTTACAACTTGCTTGACTTGGATCCTTGAAGAAAGTCCAGCTTGTAACAATAAATTCCTACTGAAATCTAGATTAATAAATGTGTTTTGGAATATTAAACTTATTATGCTGTACTATCTCAAGCATCAGCACACAAATGAATACAGCATTTCTATTTAGTAAAACCATTTATTTTAAGGACCAAAAACTTTTGTAGGCAAAAGACGTGCAAGTTAAGCAGCATGGCTGCAATCACTGGCTTTGTGAGACATCTAGTGGGCGAAAAGGTTATTGTCACGGATATTCAGTCAGAGACACATTAGTACAAGGAGATAAGCCTGCGAACACAACAACATTAAGCAAAGTCGTGAGAAACACATGGGTACTTAAACCTGAGTGTCTGGGAGAAAAAATAATCTGCTACTTGGAGCGTGTTTCCCAGAGCACAAACTGTTTCTGCTCTTCCATGGCAACACAGGAACAGCAGAAGAGGCATTCCCTGCACGTTGTTACGCGGTAAAAACAGTGCTGAAGGTACAGCAGCCCAGATGTCAGCATGGGCTTGCAGCTTCAGCACATTACCAGGGTCCTCTCCAGCCCGTACTCTGTGCTCACCTTTCCCTCTTTGCTCCATTGCTACTTCTCCTGACCATAAGGAGGTAAGTAAGCTAGAGTGGGTCACACTATAGATGTACCCAGTTCAGCATTCCTGTCCAGAAACAGCCCCTGAAGAGTTACAGGCCTTCCCAGAGTACTTTCCCAGCCTCCAGCAGTTTCTGGCTCAAAAATTTCTCTGCCAGAAGTATTATCTTTGTGTCAAGCGGCATTTTCTTCCATTCATCTAATTAAGCATGTTTTTTAATGCATGCTAACTTTTGGTATTCACAAACCTATGCCAGTGTTTTCCACACTTCAGTGCCTGTGATGAAATACCTCCTTTGACTTCAAGTCTGGCACTACCTTGTTTCATCTTGTCTCCCAGTTCTGGTATTATGAAAAGGAGTAGACCTTCTTTGTATATACCTCATCACCCATAGTCTTATAGCCATCTCTTCTGTTCTCTCTAAAGCATCTCTTTTTTTGCAGGCAGCAGATCCTTTTTCTTTTAGTAGATCCTTGTACAGATGCTGTTGCAAACCTTTGCTAATCTTTGACACCCTTTGAAATACCTTTTTTTTTTTAGTTGTACTATGTCCTCTCAGCAATAGGACTTCTGAGCTGGAAACGGTGTTCAGGACACACTCACACCACAAATTTCTGTTAACAGCATAATGGTATTTCCTTTTTCGCTTACATTTTGTCTTACTATTTCTCTTACTATTCTATGCTTAACTGCCTTTGCAAAGTGAGATGACATTTTCACAAAAATGTGTTACGAATCTCTTCCTAGGAGATAACAACTAGTGCTGAATCCATCACTGTGCCTATTTTTTTTTTCTCCAAATGCATTGTTTCAAGTTTGGCAACACTGGATTTCACTAGGTATTGCATCTTCCAGCCTACCAACAGCATGAGATCTTTCTGCAAGGCAACTAATCCCTCATATTCATAGCTGTTTCTTGGGTTTACTGCCCTGAGTAATTTATTATCACATGCAAAGTTTTTCATCCCCTTCTCACTCTCTTTTTCTACATCATTTATGAATATGTCAAATAGTACAGGTCCTAGGACAGATCCCCAGAGGACTAAAAACCCTGACTTTTATTCCTACCTGTAAGCAATTATTAATCCATGAAGGACCTTAGATCTCACTCTGTCATAGACTAGGGCTTTATTTGAGACTTTGAGAAATCTTTGAGAAATCAAGAGGCTTCTGGAGATGAGCACGTGCTCAATAAGCAACAGCTTCTTCAAAGAGTTCCAACACATTCTTGCAGAGCTATTTTCTTCGTGTAAAGTCACACCCACCCTTCTCCACTATGCCATGTAAATCTATCTCCCTACCAGATCTAATTTTTTAACCCACCATCTACCAACTTTTCCAATAAGACTTATTAAGACTCACTAGTCTGTTGTTGCTTGGTTCCTATGCGGTGCTACTAACACGCTTCCCAAATGCCAGATGCACATATCCCATGAAGTGTTAATTGCCCACTTCCCAAACACATGCAAGTGTAAGTTTCGTGTCCATTATGCTAAAATGAGTTCATCATTAACCTGAGAGACGTAATGAAAATGAAAAAGTCCTGCCTTTACAGCATCATTCTTGTGAAGAAGAAATAACACGAAGGCCATTTTGCAGTGGTGCCATGGAGCCCGGGCTGGGCTCCCTTGTGCTCTCTGGTCTGTCACATTCTTTTGTATCATCCTCTGTCCCCAGCAGTTGCCCTAGGTAAGAGCAAACCCACCCGCTGGGAACATAACAGTCTAAGAGTAGAGGGCTAACGACAAACAGCTTCTACAGCCCTGACACTAGGCTACATTAAAGATGGGTGTTCCTATATGAATTTGTATGTGTCTGGTCCTTTTAAGGCCTCCATTCTTTGTCTCTTAGAAATAACTTACCACTAAATCAGTGGCCACTGGGAAAAATACCAGCTCAGGGCAGGAGCCTTTCCCCTGATTTCAGGGAGGTCATAAAACACATGTCAGGTTAAACACAGGAAATTGAGAGCAAGGTAAAATGAGGGTGACTTGTTTCTGTTCTTGACCTTGTACAATTCTCCTTTCAGTCTTGTATATCCCAGTTCTACTCTCCCAGTTCTCCTGCCTCTAAATCTCTCTTCAAACACAATTATTTTAGAACCAGCTCAAACTTCACTTCTGCAAAATTTCTCAAGTTCCCCAGGGTAACACAGGCGCTGGGACGCTTGTCTGTCTTCATGTAAGGGTTAATAATGGGGGATAGAGCCCTTAATTTTGTGTATGTTGTTAAGTCAAGTAAATGCAGGCAAGTCATTTATTTCTTTCTTATTTGAACAATATGTCCTGCAAAGACCTTCCTTCCCCCTTTAAAAATACAGTTCATGAAACAGGACAGTTTACCTCATTTTTAATTATCACTGCACTACCAAAGTTCACTAATAAACACTGATGTATTAAGATTAAGCAAAAGCACAGCCTGAAAGATCAGCTTTGTGTCAAGCTTTGAAGGTTAAAAACATCTGGCTTTGACGGACTGCCAGAGAAATTCTGAGGCAGTTAACAGAGGCTGCCCTGCCTCCAGTTGTGAAAAATATTAATTTACAGACAGCTAGCAGAAAGAGAGGGAAATAAAGCATGTTACATCTGCCTTCTTGCCATCAGTCACAAAAAAAAAAAAAAAAAGGCTGAGAGATGTATTCAAGTAGTTAACAGAGCGCTGCTTGTAATAAGAAGAGACATAAGAGGGTTTTTTTAATGCTAGAAGTTAGCCACGCTACTGCTAGTAAAGGGGAATTCAGAACATGCCCTCATACATCAAATCCCCGCTATGTTGTTTATGAGCAGCAATTTGAGATCAGGATTGAATTTGCAGAGGTATGTGAATTGTAAACAGTTTGCAGAAATGGCAACCAAGATTCCAGCATGCTTACTGTAGGCCTGGAGAGGTTTGTGAGGCATTATTGTTCTTTAAACTTAATTACCAGGTACAGTTAAATCCTAGGCCAAATTTTTATCTTATACCATGCAAGGAAGGCTGAATTTGATCTTTTGAAGGCATGTCAGTCAGTTGCTGGGAATATCACATGCATGGTCAGCATCAGATATGCCCACTTATGCTATTTCAACACTGCTAAAGGAATCCATCTAATATTTTATGTTCAAGCATGAGATGAATTCAAATAACTATGATGAGATCCTTGCATAGAGCGCTGTGCAGAGTAAACTTCTTGCTAATAAAGCTTCAGCACAAATGAAAAATAAGAGCTTTCTTATAATGCTTTGGAAGAAAGTGAAGCGGTTTTGTGCACTACTACAATATCAAAACTTGTATCAAAACTGACAAACTGTATGATTTGGAGAAGCAACGAGACCTGTCAGGACAATATGTTACTTAAATCACAGCAAGTACAGGAGTTCAGACTTGCAGTTCGTTGAAAGACCGTTGAGGAAAGGAGGCCTGTTGCTGGTAGGTTCAAGTTGCAAGTGAGAGGTTCCATGTATCAGAAAAGGTTGAGAACCACCATATTAATGTATTACCAGACAAAGCAGCCCAGGAGCAAAAATTCAGGTCGAAGTCAACATTTCCAGTATCTCACGTTTTTCCTCAATACAAACTTGCAGTAATTTCTAAAGATATGAGCTGCCTAAGAAATTCAAACCAGCATTCAGAATTTGGGCTGCACTGCATACAGCTTTGGCCAGAAACACTCTCAGCACTTCCCCGCTCTGTAAAAATCTACACAAGTGTGCTATGTCAATAAATGGGGATTTGTAAGTTTAAAATAGCATCAGCTGAAATAGTAGGCTAGCATCATGTAAATGTTTTTGCACTTTAAATTCTGATGTCAGGCATTTGGCCGCTAACACAGCCAACTTTTTTTCAAGCCACTTATATAACGCAGGATAAGCACTGGACTTCACAAAGACCTGGAAAATGAGTTTGACAACTGAAAATTGTTAAACCGAAGAAGCAAAAAGAGACGTGCAAGCAGCTTGGTGCACATGCAGCTGCGTAACGCCGAGTTACCAAAACCGTCGCGAGGTCGGAGGCTGGCCTTGCCATCTGCACACCGTGTTTGCCGGGGCTGGCAGCGCCTGCAGAGGGAGCCCCGGGCTCCACGACCTGGGCTCCAGGCCGGGCTCTGGGCTCTGAGATCTGGGCTCTGGGCTCAGGGCCGGGCTCCGGGCTCCGGGCTGGGATCCAGGCTGGGCTGTGGGCTCTGGACTCCAGGTGGGCCGGGCTTTGGGCTCGGGGCTCCGGGCTCCGGGCCGAGCCGGGCGGGCAGCGCCGCCAGAGGGAGCCGCTGTGCCGCGGGCCCTCCCGCGCCGCCGCCGCCCTTCCCCCGCCCCGGCCTTGCTCAGCGGGGCCGCGTGGTTTTTTCGCCCCAAAACCTCCTTTCCTAAGCACTTAACGGGGAGGATGCGTTCGTGCTGTTTTCAAGCAGCAGAGACGTCCCCTCGAAAGACAGGAGTCTGCATGAGGTGGGGGAAGCCATGTAAAAAAGGGAACAGGAGAAAAGTTTAAAAACATAAACCCTGAAATAAGTCAAAAAGAGCAACGAGTCCGAGGGACATCCAGAGCGGGAGTGGAGGGGTGAACAAGCACAACAGCAGACGAGCACAGAGTGCTGGTTTTGCCACTTGCCTTAGAAATGGCAAAACTAGGAGAAAATCTGAGCAGGAGTAGTATTACAGAATTCTTGGAGATGTTCAGTTTTAGGATGCCTGTATTCAGCTGCTTGTAAAAAAATTTACCCTTTGTTCTCATTCTTTTTACATTCACTAGGAGAGCTTTTTTTTTCCTGAGAATCTGATGACTTGCTGCTTACTATTAGATGGGAGCACTTTCCCGTATTTTACATGAGGCTGAATAATTTCAAGATGGTTTGGGGTTTGACTTCCCATGGTCAAGATTCTCATATTACCAACACAGGCTTCATTTTCATTATAACTTGTTTGAAATGAATGGAATTGTTCCAAATTAAAATTAGTTTGTTCAGAAATAAAATCAGGTCCTCAGAGCAGAAAAATAAAGTTCTTAGCAGGATTTTGTGTATCCTGTTCTGTTCTGCTTATGGAGCAGTCTGGGTCAGAGAATTACGCCCTCCACAGTCCAATGTTTTTAAAATGTTATGTTATAACCCTTTTTAAAATGTGGTGTTATAACCCTTGCACTTCTCAGGAGAAGATACTGAAGATCAGAGCTGAGTAATACAATGATGTCTTCTGAAGTTCTTAAGGGTTTTTCAACCACAAGTGAACTTAAAAATTAGTAATCAAAGGTGTTAATTGCCTTATTTACTTCAACAGGCTGAGTCTGAAATCTCCTGTCAACACTTGACTTCATGAACTAATTTCAGTGCTGGCTGTTCTAGAAGAAATAGTCAGCAACTGCACTTAATCTCACACTGCCAAAACATCTCCAGCTTCACCTCTGTCTCTAATGTTCTAGTTACTGCCTTCTAATACAAAAACATTTGGGCTTACTACCACAGTCAGAGTAGTCTGGTGAAACACTGTGGAGAACCTACCTTAGATGTAGTATTTCCATCAGGGATACAGCTAAGCAAAGTATGAAGGATTATGCTTAATCTGAAAGTCTTCATGTAATCTCATAGTAGTTTATCATACAACTAGGAGCTCTGGACTTCTAACATTTTTGCAGAGATTGAGGTTGTAGTAAAGAGTGAAAGGAGTATAAAAGCACAGTCCTGAATGTATCAGGAATGTCAATAATGCAGTATGTAATCCCTTCAGTTAATACTGGCTTTCACAAATATTTGTGGTACCCATGCAGCTGAGGTCCCTTTGAACAGAGAACAGAAGAAACACCGGATACAGCCTTTGCATGCATTGTCTTTCTCAGCCACACTGCCCACTCCAGTCAGTCTCAATTTTTTCAAATGCCAATTAACAGGTGTGAGAAATGCTACTTCTTACCCAGAGGCCAATGTCTGCATAACAGTGATACTATCTTGGCTATCCAATCTGTAGCATAAATATCATGGTGTTTGAGCCCTTGGGGCCTGTGGAGTTTACAACTATGCTGTCAAGATCTCTTAGTTGGGATAGTCCTTGAAGTCCTGCCAAGACGTAGGGGACTCCGGTGCTTTTATGTGCTCCCAAACACAGCTCTGGCTC
The DNA here is from genome assembly GCA_009806455.1 of Tetrax tetrax. NCBI lineage: Eukaryota > Metazoa > Chordata > Aves > Otidiformes > Otididae > Tetrax > Tetrax tetrax. The sequence continues at coordinate 336,926 of WHYT01016104.1, forward strand.
CAGGAGTCAACACTCTCATCAGGCTGAGTGATGGTGTGAATCTCAACCCGCGAGCTGAGATTCCAGCGGGGAGTGTGACAGTGCATGCTTGCTTGATGATGCCAGAGAAGCAGGTGACACTGGCAGATAGCTGCAAGGAATAGTAACTGGGTGGCTTCTTGTTACATATCCTCAGAACTTCACAGGATGGAATTAGAGAGAGAGGAACAGTTATAAAATGAGGTTACAAAATCCGGATGTCCTGCTCAATTCGAGACAGTTGTAAGGTACCTAACACTGCATGCACAGGCAAGAACAGCATTCAGCACTGGGTCAGGATCTGTTTGCATCATATTTTGACTAATCCAAGGATTAATCACATTGCAAGTCAATGAGCTGTTACACTCTTCCAGGCTCTCCAGAGACTCCCTGGAGAGAAAAGAACGGGTTGGTATGTCAAAATGGTGACATCAAGAGGTGCAGAGCAAGTATGTTTTCCCTGTAATAAAAAACTACACAGGACCAAAGTATTTAGCCACAGCTTGGAAAGAAAAACAAGAGTTAAAAGGGCAAAGTTTATCTCTGCCACTTTCCAAAAAATCAGGAGAGTTGCATCAGTTCCGATTTTGGCCTTCCACATATACAATAAATGGAGAGGAAGAGCAGCGGTTTGAAAGCACTTCACTTTTGATCGTTCTCAGAAATCCCCAAAGCCTTCAATATCGACACAACTCTTGCAATACATGGCATCACTAACAGGTTTCTGTGCATTACCTGCATTTCTGCTGCTATTAAGCCACGAATGTTGAGATAGCATGCCTGCTTTTCATCTGGGCCAGAATTTAAAGGCAGGTCCAAACAGAGCATTTAAATGGCAGCATTCGTTCTGCTGACAGCTGGGGCTGATTTTGTAGTTATCCTGAAGCTCTACGACCTACCACAAATAAATGAGCTACAATCTTTTAGCTTAACCATGGAAGCTCTGCTGAATGTCAAGTGGTTCTGTCACTGTCTTGGTTTTTAGACTATTTATCCAAGGGTAGCATTTAACCCTGTGATGACCTTTGCAGAGGTCCGTGTCGGCACCAGCAACTGACTCTGCAGTCCCAGAATGGTGAGGGAGGCTGCTAGATCACTCACTGCTTCTGGAAAGGTTTTCTCTTGTGGTTCACCACTAATACAAGGCACAGTATCCAGATGAGACAAAAATCAACAGCAAAAACCATATCTGAGAGAGATCATTAATGGACATATTGTTCCTTTCCCTGTGCTGACCTTCAGGAACAAATGCATTTAGATAAGTGTTCATTTGACACCGTTTTTTTTCAGTAAACAAGGCTGTTAAGTGTCATCGATCTCTTTTAAGACTTTATGAAATAAATCCATGTTCAGGGTCAGTTCAGTTTAATCGGTATCCTTAACCTCTAGTAGAGAAAGATTGTTATCATGAAACGCTGTTGACAAGATTGTCCAGACTCTTCTTTAATGTTCAAAACTGGAAGGTGCCAAGCATCCTTCTGTTGACTGAAAGTTGCAGAAATTCATATAAATTACAGGTTCAGAGCCAATGTGCTGCGTTCCCCATCCCTGGAAACATTCAAGGCCAGGCTGGATGAGGCTCTGAGCAACCTGATCTAGTGGGGGACGTCCCTGCTCCTTGCAGGGGTGTTGGACTTGATGACCTTTGAAGGTCCCTTCCAGCTCTAACCATTCTATGATTCTATGATAAGATTCATTTCGAGCTCAATTCTGCAAAGTAATCTCTAAACCTACTGTTAAAATACAGAGTTGATGGTATTCAGTAGCCTGCCAGAATTTCTTGGCCCCTCGTAAAATTGAATTCCTGTGAAAAGTATTTTTAAGTGCTGATCTCTTTATAGAAATTGTATAAAACAAAGCTAAATTCACCTGTCAAAGTGGTTCCTCCATAAAACATCATGGAAAATTTTTCAGTTACATTAAACCTGTGAACTGAAATTGGTGTTGTACTCAAGAGTACTGAAAGTTATACCAGGGCTGTGTACAGACATTGTTAAATTCCATTTAAAACTTTAAAAGGGCCAGCTTGTGTCTTATCACACAGTTCCTAGTGAAGCAGTCACATACTATCAGACCCAAGATGGAGAGAAACATCATTAGAGGTTCCTTGCAAAAAAAAAAAACAGGTTGGTACTACAACATCCTGTACTTCTAACATTTCAGTTGGTGTTCATAGTAAACAGGTGTAGGCTGATTGCTAAACATCAGCTTTTCCCAGTGACTATCACTTGGTAGGTTACATTTATAGAATTCAAATTGAAAGAGTGTGCCCGGCACTCTGAGAGATGGAAGGATGAGTTTACAAGTTGACAGATTTAGCTAAACCAAAATCTGTCAGACCAAACACATGTAATCTGTGAAGCTGTGTGAACAGAAGATTGGGCCTCACAAAAATCCCTGTTTGTGTGATCCTGGAGTTACAGCAGTGATGTGTACACCGAGGAGCTACAGAACTGCCGGGCAGCACTGCCTCTTCCTGCTGTCACTTGCTCTTGGGCTACCTGCACGCCTGCCCAGCACAGCTCTGGGGCTTGGGTATGTCCCAGCCACCAGCTTTGATTTTACATCTGCCTTCAATAGAAGATTGCACTGTGCTGAAATGCATGGAACAGAGCTCCTTCCTGCGGGGTAGATGTATTTAATTTATTCCCTTCCATCTTTAAAGAATTTTATATGGAAAATATTTTGGGGTTTGGTTTTCGTAAAGATGTTTGCAGACTAATCTGTGCTGTCCCTGAAATTCCTTTTATTTCCTCTCCTGGGTATGTGTATTTATTAGCATGTTAAAAGCATTTCCTTAGGTTTCTTCATCACTACCAGCTTGTATTCTGCTGTGTTGTGCTAAGTGAAGCATACTGAATACAAATATTTTTAGAGAGAAGGCAAAACCAGCAGCCCACTTCCTAGCACACTGTAACTCATGTTTGAGCAGCTTATGGACCCAGGTGGCTGTGGCCAGCAATCTGCTCTAATCCCATGCCTGGATCATAATCTTGGGCAGACAACTGCTGCTGACCCCGTTCACTGTGTGGTGTGGTGACTCCATCCTGATGGCAGTGGGTAAATGATACTGCCACCCACAACCACCTGTTCTGCCCACATGGCGGCCTGCTACCGAGGTGGTCTGTAGAGACATGGCAGCCACCTCCAAACACAGGACAATGTGCCCTTTGGAACTGGGGCACATCTGTCTGTCATTGTGCAGTTAGACATGCCAGTCTGGGTCTCAGTTCGGATGTCCAGTCTATAATGCAACCCAGACCATTAAAAACATGTGCACCACAAGCTCAAAAATGCTGAAGGAGCCATGACTAATCTCCATTCAGGGTCCTATTTAGGTCTTGTGAACTCTAGTTTTCCTCCCTGAAGCTGTACCAGGACTTCAGGGGCTATTTTATAAAACACTGTTTAGAATTGCTATGCTCCTGTCTGCCAGGGCAGAGTAAAGCCATGGTGGGAGGACACCACTGAGCAAGGTGAAGCCCCACCACAGGCATGCAGCTCCGTGCTTTAAGATCTTTTAGATATTCCTCCTGCCAAGAGAACTGAAAAAAGCTGTCTCCTTAGAGACATGCTAGTACTGTGACAGTCTAACCACATAATTCCAGATTTTGCCAAATGTAGGGCAAACTTGTTCCCAACCTTAGTTATGACCCAGAAATGTGTTATTACTCAGCTTTGTGCCTGCTACCATTGGATGCACTTCTGAACCTAATTGGAAAATTCACATTATTAAGAATATATTCCTACAGAAGAAGTTTGCAAGATTCTCTTTAGTTAGGACTTATATTTCAGAAAAGTAAATACTGTAAGATAGTGATTAAAATTTTTGTCCAGCTTTATTCACTCTGTATTATACTTCACACCACTGTATTGGAAGGGAAAGGAGTATGAAGCTATATGAGCTTCCAAAATGAGCAGGTTTTGCCTTCAGATGCTTCAGTCTGTGATTCCACCATTCCCAGAGACAAGCATGCAGGTTTTTTAGTGCTGGCCATGGGTGAGATGTGGATAGGGAGACGAAATCTAAAAGCTGAAAGCGAGCAAGAAAGCAGAGAGGAGGAGTTGAGGACACTAGGAAGTTACCTCTGATGATTACTGAAACTGCACTGTACTCACTGGAAGGAAGCAAAGTATTTTGGGATGTCTTTTATTCAGCAACTGTTCCTAAAGTTTCAAATGCTACGCCTAGCCAAAATTTCTTCTCATCCAGCTGTGGCTGAACCTCTCTAAGATGGTATTAACCAGGGAGGATCACATTACTGCAGTTACAATGGCTGACTTTACTTCCTCTGTGCAGAAGTGCAAGGTGCTTTTTTGAACCTGTCCAGTCCAGCTTGGCCTAAGGACGCGGCCTTCCCTTAAAAGCTGGTGTAATCTGGAAATTTAACCTTTCCTAAGAGTGGGTTGCTTGCTGCAGTCAACCTCAGCAGTTAGCTTATGTTAGAAAGGTGGTTAGGTCAGGAAAACAAACTGGCTGAGAGTTGGAGTTGTTCAACCAAGAGAAGAGAAGATTCCAGGGAAACGTTATAGCAGCCTTCCAGTACCTAAAGCGAGCCTACAGGAAAGCTGGAGAGGGATTTTTGACAAGGACTTGTAGTGACAGGACAAGGGATAGTGGCCTTGAACTGAAAGAGGATAGGTTTAGATTAGACATAAGGAAGAAATTTTTCACTATGAGGGCAGTGAGGCACTGGAACAGGTTGCCCAAAGAAGTTGTGGATGCCCCATCCCTGGAAGTATTCAAGGCCAGGCTGGATGGGGCTTTGAGTAACCTGGTCCAGTGGAAATGTCCCTGCCCATGGCAGTGGGGTTGGAACCAGGTGATCTTTAAGGTCCCATCCAACCCAAACCATTCTATGATTCTGTGATTTTATAACTACAGAGCTGGTTATAGCAGCCTAGTCCTCTGCTAGAGACAGGTCTAGTCAAGGATGTATGGTTAGAATGCAAGTTTAATCCTTACTAAATAAAAATATATATAAAAACAACTATGGGCTGGATTATTTGAGAGAAAACCAGGTACTATACTTACAGTATAAAAAAAATAAAACAAAAATTCATTCACTTCAGTGAGAAGATGAGGCTCTGACTAATTTTGTGCATCCAAAAATAAATATAAATCAAGCCTTTTGTTTACCTATTATGTGTTATCTACTGTGTGTAGCCTTACTGTGCTACAACATTTAACTCTCATTTCATAGAAGATGAAAAAAACCCCTCCTAAACCAATTTTCCTCCTAATTCAATTAAGAAATTTGCATTCGATTGCCAGAAGCATTCTAGCTTTTAGCTTTAGGAAATGAACAAAGTGTTTGAATTTGCATCATTAGTGTAGGCAGATGCACAATATAGTAATCATCATGAGTGCTGAAACACTCATGAAGCTGGTATTTTATAAAAAAAAAAAATTGGAGATGTGATAATCCCTGCAAAGTGCACACACATCACCATGGATGACTTTTTATTCTTCAGCCACAGTGCCAACCAGCACAAATGTGTGGGCATTAATAATTTCTCCCACAGTGTGCTTGCATTAGGACATCATCCCAGCACAGTGTTTATCCTGGCTGAATAAAATGCTCTAGGCAAGTAAATCAAAGAATCTACAAGGTTGGTAGTTTAGGATTTTTTTTCCATTCTATAATGCACCCAAGGGATCTCTACAGAGATATGCCTGTGTGGGATAGCCTCTGACTGGTAAAGTTAATGCACAGGTAGTGAATCAATGCTTAGATCTCTTACAGAACTGCTGCTGTGATTTTCAAGCATGCTTTCTGACTCTCTGTAAGATATACAGCAGGTATCAGTTATACTTAAGGATATCAGGTCTGTGAAAAGTAGAAACATGAGTTAAACAGAGGTGTTGACTTTTTGTCTGACATTGTGGATGACACAAGCAGCCAGATCACTAAGTGAATAAACAGAGCTTTTTGTTTCCTCTGCAGCTATGTGAGCTCTAGTTATTTCTTACACACCTGCAAAGCCTCTGTGGAACTTAAAATAAGTGGGAGAATGTAAGAATTTGCAAAGAAAGTAAGACTTAAACACACTTTTGCACGTGGGATCTGATTTTGGAAGAGATGGGCCAACAAAGCTATTAGACAGACATACCAAAGAACTGTAGGCTTGAATACGTACCAGTTAACATCAAATTCCTTGTTCATCAGGGAAAGTGCATGTGTGCACTCCTCATAAAAAAAAAAACAGGGCTGCATATTAAAGCAGACAAAACCTGCATATAACTTCCTTTGCTTTCTATTTCTGAGAACATTTTGATTAAACGAGGTTTTACCCTGTTGCTTGTTCCACAAATAAAATCACCACTTGCATGAAGACAAGCTATAAAGCAGCAGTTTCATTGCTTATTAAGAGCCTCTGGAAAATACTGGTACCATAACCTGTAATAGGATGCTGCTTCTGCCCAGAGCCATCAGCCTGCATGCTGCATTGATCTTTCCAGCACAGTTCGAGGTCCAAGCAAGGACAGTGGGTTGACCTCAGATGAGGAAAAGTTGTTTATTTTTCTTCACTACAGGTTAGTTTGGAGCCAAAACTAGCTGAGCTACTCATGTTGAATTGTCTGTTCCTGGCCAGAGAATGTACCAGAGGGGCCTTCTTTCTAAGGAAAGATTATCACCCCAGTACATCCAAAAAGATTTGGTGCCAGACAAACTCCCCATCTCAGTCATAAGGGAAAAAATTCCCTTTGGATTTGCTCATTACAAAGAGGTCAATTATTTTCACTTGTAGCAAAAAGCAGAAGCACCTTCACACATGTATTATTAAGTTCCAGTTCCTTTACCATCCAGAGAGAAGCACGTTGTTTAAAGAGGTGACAGTTAACTAAACTTTGTTTATACAATAAAGCCTATGGGAAGCAGCTTGAGAGGCAGGAGAATTTAGGCTCAGGTGCAAATGCAGCTGATGTTAACTCTTCTGTCATCAGACAAAGACATCAGCCAGGAATTTCAAATGCGCGGTTTCTCCATTTTTTAATTAATACCCTGAAAAATAGGCTGTGGTTATTGTCAGGACCTGGAGCGAGGGAGAGGGGGTCAGGCCTGGAATTGGTGTTAGCTGCAAAATCACAGCCTTGCAAATTGTGGGCAGTTCGTGATTTGCTCCCCCATAAACTGTAACCAGTGTTTGCAATAAATGTCGGGTCCCTCAGGAGAGTTTCATCTAGGGCCAGTGAAGCCAGTGGGAGCTCTGCTGTCATTATAGACCAAGAGTCCTGCATAAGAGTACTTAGTGTGGCTTTATTTAAAAAAAAAAAAAAAGGAAAGAAAAAAAATTGCAAACTGTCTGTTATCTTCCCTTTTAAATTCAGCCTGGCAATGACTTATCTCCATAAGAGGCAGGCAGCACTGCTTGCGAGACCATACTGGTTCTGACTGAAGCTGAAGAAGGAAAGGGAGGTCTGAGCCAACTGCAATATTAATTCCCCAGCACTTCTACCCCTCTTCCAATGTGTCTGTTATTAAGAACTTGGTATTTTCATAACAGCTGGATAATGGGCAGTGGGTGTTTCTGTGGCGACATATTGAGAGCTTGAAGATTAATGTGTCATTTTACTGTTTCCATTCTGATATCTGTATGCTGATAAATGCTTGGCAATCTTACCATCCCATTAGTAATATTAAATACTGTAAACCTGTGGTTTGGGGAGATATAAACCATTTTAAAATTGAATGTGACCAACAAAATGCTCTCTGGGCAGTTTTCCAATACAAGCACTCTCCAAGCTCACTATGAAAACATGGCATAGAAAAGAGCTACTAGATATTTCTTTCATGATCGAGGGTAAGAGATGTGAGCTTTTAGGGTAGTCCTTTATGAACGAGCACAGAGATGCACACGCAGATATTTCTGGTTTCAAATAATATTACAACATGAATCAGTAACATTTGGAGGAGCTTCATTTAGATTTTCCCATCAATGTTGGATTGAATCTTTGGCAGATGGAAGCCTCTCTGTTATATCACTCTGTTCTGACAAACTCTGCTCCTCTTATCCATAAAAGATGGCATTGTTTTCTTCAAAGAAAACTCAGAATGAAGTCCAACAAGCACTGAAAAGAGCTGAACAGGGCCTGGGTGGGGGTATCTCTGACACAGAAGCCCTTCTTTTACCAGTACAAGGCTGAGATGAGTTACTCACCAGCCTGATGAAGTGATGAAGTCAATATCTGTTCCAGTACATTTTCTCCAAGGTCATCCAATGAGTCAATAAGCAAACTGGGCTGAGAACGCCAGAGTCACAACCTACAAGAGCAATAGTTGTACTATATTTACCCAGGCTCTTGTGATTCTTAAAGCATTTTTTATGGGGAACATCAGCAGGCAGCCTCAAACAGACATTATTTGAGAGCTTATAAAAAACAAGGTATGTGGCAGGTCAGCATCAGCAGACAGGGAGCAGAGAGGTGGGAGTGCTGCAGAGGGCTTTGGGAAAGGTGCAGAAATTTTTCCAGAGTCAGGATGAACTTTAACATTTAAACATTTGCTGAAGGGAGAAAGAAAAAAACAGGATTCAATCCCCAAATGAATGGGACTAGAATGTGACCCCAGGAGAGGTCATTAAAGCACAGAGGCACTTTTCCACTCTGTTTGGTTTAGGCACTAGAATGCAGTCAGGATGCTTGGCAGCTCTGAGCTTCTACAAGCACCTTAGTAGCATTACATTTAGATGTATATATCCTGCTGCCTTATGTCTCAGCCATAACAGGATCTTTTCTCTCCCCTGAATAAACAAAGCCTGATCTTTTCCCACATTATTTCTATTTCAGTAGAAATACAGAGGTCTGGTTACCGATCTTTACTTCAGTAATCTGCTCTTCTCTGTATATGGACTGAGGCACACAAAATGCTGAGCTGCTTCTGGAGAGAATCTGAACCTGGACTCAAAATGACACAAGCAGAAACAGATTTGTTCAGACCCGCTTTGTAGGGTGACTTCCAAGGAAATTTCAAAGAGAAGAGCAAGTGTTTTGAAGCAGCCCAGAGAGAACCCTGCAAAGCACTGACCACCACCAGCACCTCTGAGGTCTGAGAGTGAGAGTAAAGGTGATGGGCATGGAAGTGAAATGCAGATAGCTTAGCAACAGAGCTGCATTTAAGTAGCCAAGACTTATCTCCTCCCCCCACTTATTTTCCCTTATGTCAGGAAGGGTTTTTACTTGAATGTACAGTAGAGTTTGTTGCACTAAGCTTTCAACAAATACAGTTTAAACACCACTGATGAGAATCAGAAAATGAGATGCAACAAGAAAACTTCCACACAGACTCTAAGGCCACATAAAGAAAACTTACAAGTTTGTAGATTGTCACAGGCTATTAAAAGAAGGAACAAGACCACAGGAATTTGAGCATTAGCAAAGGTAAACATAGCTTCAATCCAAAAGTATCTTCAGAAGAGCTGCCAGTCTGGAAAACCATTACAGTAAAACAGGAGGCCATGTAGACAATAACTTGTGGATCCTGACTTACCTGTGTCCCCAGATGACTGCCCAGGTGCTTCCAGACATTTAACTATACTTAAATATCAAGAAGTTTCACTAATTCCTCAAACCCAGAAGATTCTAGGTGACTACACATTTTCATGTCCAAATGTGACTCCTTAGAAAGGTCTCTTTGCAGAGGTTTGTGGGAAAGGGTGTGGGGTGCTGCTTCTTATCCACAGCTTTTCTCTAGGACACTCTACCACCCTTTGAAGATAACCACTGGGTTTCATGTATTTGGAAAGCATCTGCTATTGCTATTCAATAACTGTTTCCTCTCCCGTGCCCATAAGTCATTGTTAACTGAGGACCTGAACAAGGTAGCTTCCTATTTCTGTCCTCCTTCATGACCCATGAATGTGAATTGCTTTGATGGCTTCCTTTTAGAGCAGGACTGTGGATGCCATGGTAGTGCTGGTACTACACAGGGAAGAGCTTGTGGGAGGTGGGTCATCTCACTGCACACAGGAAGAGGACAAGGGGACACCCAAAGAGGCTTCTTACCTTACTCTTCCCTCCTGAGGACAAGAGTGCCCCAGAGCCAGGTGAGCTCAGTCATGAGCCAAGCTCAGCCTGCTCTGCAAAGCCATCTCCTGGCAGAATATATTAAATTAAAAACTGTGCAACACACATTCAGCTGCCCGGAAGTTGGCTGGGACTCAGAAAAGCCCAAAAGTTGGGTTTAAAAACCTGTTCTCACAGCTTGAAAGTAATTCTCTAAACCTAGGAACAGTGTCAAACAGGGACCGATTAGCAGAATTTCACCACTGGTTTTGGAATGTAATTGCCTGGTATTGGTAGAGGTTCATTTCAGTTAAATAGATCATAGTGATATCCTCTGAGTCTGGGTAAGCTGATCTAAGATGAAGCTGCCAGTTCAGTGATTTAAAATTAGAGCAATGCTCTCCCTCCTTCAGGCCCCTCAGCATCATTCTTGCTACCACATGCTAACCCCGCTGCAATCTGATGCTGTACCCGACTGAGAATTGCTATGCTCAAGTGGGAGGCAATGAGAATGCAAGCACCATGGCTACAAAAGTCAAATAGTATTTGCTTTATTACAAAAAGGATGAATAAACATGAGGGACTGTTTCTGTGGCACTGTCACGGCCCTGTGCACATCTCCTATGTACCACCATTGATTTTTAAGACAGGAACGTGCCCTCTCTTAAGGAAAAGGAGAACTCCCCAAAGAGAGTGAAATACAACAGCAATCAGGGGCTCCTTACCATCTGGAAGATAGGAATGGGCAGACAGGTACCAAAGGGCTAATAGAAGATAAACACTCCTTCATTAAAACCAGATAGCTAAATAAAGGGGCGAGAAATCCCAATACACACTCAACTACCTATCACAAATTATTAAACCCAGCTGACTGAAAAGAAACTCTTGCTCAGACTTGTGGCAGCCTGATTCTCAAGTAAGGACACCTCTGGTGCCCTTCTTCTCCAGCACATCAAAGCTCACATCCTCTGCTCCTCAGGGTTTGCTCACCCCTGCCTGGTGAGATCAACTCTGCCCATCCAAAGGCGAAATAGCAGTGTCATGGTTGGTGATCTGGTCCCATAGGCCCATCCCATAAAGCCCCAAAACTGAGTTTCAGCCAGGATTGAATAGGGCTCTTGGGTTGAATTTGGGTGGTTCCTCACTGGGACAAGATGGATCGCGTATCTATGTGTGCAGACACAGTACAGCAGAGCTGTATCCAAACTCTTCCCAGGTATATTAGACCAATACAACACACATTCCACTGGCTCTTATGGACTCTTTCCATTTCCTGCTGTCTTATTATACAACAGGTCTTAAACTCTCCATAAGCTCTAAGCCACATGTGAATCCAGAGTAAACAGCTCCAGTGCACCAAAGGTAGAAAGGCAGTGAGAGATCATGTCACAAACACAGATAGGAAGGGAATCAGCACTCAACTCACATACCACTTATATAGAGTCAATTTCTGGGTTAACACATACTCAAAAAGCCCATCCAGCTTTTAAAATTATCAATACTACCCCATTTTCAATGATTAGAGCTAGTAGCCCACTAGCAATCGTAGATAAATCACCCCTTCCCTTTCCCTGCATAGAACCTGTAAACTACAAGCACTTTATGCTCTGCATTGGTTTTAAGGATGTCATTTTACTTTTTGCTATACTGATTTAATTCTTGATTCTCAAATCAAATATTCATTTTTCTCTGCTCTGCTAGTGTTTTCCTCTTTGCCTAAAATTGTTCCCTAACTCCCTCTAAAATGCTCATTTTCAGGTGATTTCCTGTCACCTGATCTCACTCAAAGCTTTAGTAAGTTCATCTTGAAGTCTGTTGATTCCGTTCTGCTCCCATGGATATCTGAGCAGGGAGATATATGCATTGCAGTTGGTAGAACAATATAAAGCTGTTTTGAGAGAAGAGCCAGATGCAGAGAGACACATGAATCCTGGGCATATGAGGACACACTTACAGGACTGACCCTGAGGGATTTCAAAAGAGTTAATGCTGCCACCAGGTTGAAAACTCTGTTTTATGCTAGTAGCACATAAAGCTTTTCACTCTCCTCTGTGGTCGCCTGCAACTTATCAATAAGTATTTAGCATGCATTTTTCACATAAATGACCTTCATACTCTCAGTTCAGCATGCACAGTAATGCCTTGGGCAGCAAGAGCTATCTGTTGTTTAATAAAACTGTTGTTAGCAGCAATCTGAGAAATGCACGATCATGTCCCTTCCTTGTGGATCATGTGCTTTTTCTTGCTTTGTGATGTAGAGGCTGAAGGGGATACAGCTAGGTTCATTGGTAAACTTCCCCCACAATTTATGTCAGAAAAGTTTAATCTGTGATCATTGTTTACCTTATAATACCTTGGGTTTACTACCCGTTCACCTACAAATGAAAGTACCTGCTCCCACCAAGAGGAAATGTCATTAGAAATGTCATTCTAGTGGCAAATGGAAATTTTTTACAAGAGGAAGCAGCCAGAAATCTGTGCATCACATCTAAAATGACATAACGCATAGTGGGGCTCAATGTTTCTTCTTGCACCCTCAAAGCAGTCAGGGAAAAAAGATTTTGCTTTCTCCAGGCTCTGTCAGCTGAAATGCAGGTGCTGCTGAAGACGTCTTTGATGGGAAAGTACTTTCACACTGATAGTGAAAGACAGGCTGGCCACAGGTAGAGGCCATCAGCAGTGCCAAAAGCAGCTACACATAGCACAGCCTTAGGGGTGTAGATTGCGTCCACTTTATTTGGACAGCTTTCCCTAGGACTGGCCCCCCAAGCAGCCGTTTACCATTTGCAGAGCGGCCCAACAAGGCACCGTGAAGCGGAACCCAAAGCCTGCAATGTGACACTTCAGCCTGGAGCAGATCCCTTCCCTGACGCCGGGGTCACATTTGCCCAGGGTGAACCCCAGTCGAAGCGTGGAGCTGGGCCAGGCCCAGCAGGATGTGCGCTGTGTCCTGTCACCTCCCAGCCGGACCTTCGCGGTGTGCGGCTGTACTGTTCCCCTCTCCTAGCTGTGGGTGCACGAGCTGTTGGGAGGGCAAAAGAGATTGCCCAAAGGCCCAGCCTTTGCCCAGCAGGCCTCTGGGAGAGACCTCTCTGCTCTCCTCTCCTTGTCCTGTTTCTGGGCACTGGAGGACTCTGACCACAGCTTACTGTGATGGGGCATTTTGAACTCAAAGCAAGAATGTTTCAGAGGCCATCCTCCCACAGTAACATCTCTGACAGCTCTTTGTCAAGTGTTGCACTTCAATGCATTACTAAACATGCTAATATCCATGAGGCAACAGATCACACATTTCTGAGATATTCAAAGGGAAGACAGGATGTCCACTCACTTGTACTAGGCAGTCCAAGCACATGCACAAGAGACAGGATGAGGACATGAAAGAGTTAATACAGCCCAGTTAGGATACTATTTTTGGACTGCCCTCTGTGAAGAGACAGGAGATTTTCCCAGCACGTCAGTGACCTTCGCTTGCCTACACACATCTAAGGCTGCACACACGTCTTGGCTCATGAGAGCTATCACTGGAGCCTTTAAAAAGCCCATATACCCAAACATTGCATGAAAATGGGACACTGAAAGGGACAGGGTGAAGGCTTTTGTTAACGAATTCATCAGTGACACCATTTTGGCACGTACTACTAACATAAGATAATAAAATTTGCACAGCACTGTTTTATATCAGAGGAATTTACTGTTTGGGAAAGCTGCCGTGAGAACAGCTCTGAAGAGACCTGCTCATGGGAGCAGTGCCCATGGGAGTGGTGTCCCGGCCCGCAGTTCTCGCAGGCTCGCCACAGGTAGGGCGATGGCTGCTTCCCGCCTCTGCATTGGTGCTGGCAGCATCCTGCCAGTGACAAAGAAGGTGTTGCTTTTGAGGAACTGGCTGCGATCAACCACCGAGTTAATTTAATAACTAATGTAATTGTCCAAGTACTGTTGGATGTGAATGATTTCCAGGCATTACCCAAATTTGCTGGTTTGTGTTGAAAATTCCTGGGTTCCACCACAGCAAATGGCAGTGACTTACATCAGCTCTCCACGGAGCAGGAATAACTGATGGGAGTTTAACATAGGATGACATTTTCAAAGGTGCCTAGGCTATTTCAGAGACTAATGTAAGAAAAACTTGGCCCGAGTACTTCCAGAGATCATCATTCAAGCTCAGTTTAGCAGGTTTTTAATTCTGTTTCTGCAGGATTTAAGCGGTATTATCCAGCAAGCCCTCTGAACGCAAATAGCCCTGTAAAAGATTTGAAGATTTACTTGTTTACAGAAAAACAATTCTTCCATTGCAAAATTCTACATACTGAGTAAATCACATCGTTTGGTGATTCATTTTGCAATTTGTCTGGGTAACGGCTACAAAAGACTTCCAGCTGACCACGTGCCTGGGTCTTCTCCTCCGCAGCCCACGGTGGGTGGCAGCAGAGGCCCACCTGACCAGGCAGGAGCGTCCTGAGTCATAAAGATGTTTATCTAGAGAAGCAGATGTTGCAAAGAGTAACTTCTCATGTTGTTTTGTCACATTAAAAAAAAAAACTAAAAGGCTTTCTTGTAACTAAAACAAAAGAAGAGACAGAACCCATTGACAAATACATTCCTGTTAAGCATCCTGTCCAAAAATGTTAATGTACTTGTAGCAATATGCATAACAGAGTCTGATTTGTTTGATGCTGAGCATAAGTAGAGCCCGTAAAGGCTTGAAAGACATTGTACCTGCTGTGTAACGGCAAGTACCTGCCCTTAAACTACTTGCTGTTTGATGCAACCTGCAAAGCATTCAGTCTTGAGAAGAAATATTAGAGATGTCAATGATAAAAGTTGTCTCAGCGAGGACAAATGATCAGCAGTAACTAGAAATCAGGTGGCTGCTATCAGATGTTAGGAAATTATACCCAGGTCTTTACAGCATGGTATTTAGATTTTAATGACAGTCCTTCCCAAGACATCTCTAACACAGAACACCCCTTAGAGAGAAAACTTCATTAAAGTCCGTATCCATCAAAGCCAAAGTCTTCAAAATTCCACTTTGCTGAGCTAAAAGTACAGAGGTAACTGTTATCTCACATGAGCCTTCAGCATTCATGCCTTAAAGGTTTTGGCCATTTAAACACCTTTGATCCATTCCAAATACCTGGGCTCACCCACCTCATGGGAAGCACAGTGGCAACCTTCCACAAGGTGAGGGCACAGTCCTCTCCTTCTAATTTGTCTCCCAGTCCCCAGACCTGACAAGCTACTTTGATGTAAGCACTCACAATATTCAGATCCCTGTACTAAAAACTAGCTTCAACAAGTTGGATGGAGCCTTTCAGACATCTCTCAAGATTGTGGCACACCTGCAACTAGGCAGGTACAAAGGAGAACTGGTGGCTCAGTGAGCCACAGGAAGGCTGATCAGACCCTAACCCAGCTTTTATATGGAGGTGGGTTTATGAATATTAAAATTTAAATTATAATATAAATATTATAAATATAAATAGATATTTTAGTGGCTGTTTTCTGTATGATTTGTGTGCTCATTTTTTCAGAATTGTCAATATAATTTTTTTTTTATTTTTGTGGATAAAAGTTTCTAAAATTGCATGAAAAGTACAATCTCCCCTGCCCCAAACTAGAGAAATATCCTATTGTAACTTGTCCTTACGAAGGTGCAAGATCAAAGTCAGCATTAGAAAACACATACTATAAAAACACTAGAAAGATTGATACAAATAGAAAACATTAGCTGTCAAGCACTAGCAGTAATCCAAAGAGAAATATCATATATTTTCATAAAATCAGATTTTTTTTTATTAAACATTCATCAGAATACATTGCAGCTTGCACAGATTTGCGTCAATTAAGATCCACTGCTGTAAGGAAGGACAAAAGAAATGCAATCTGATTCCACTAAACTGTCTTTCGGTGTGGATGTCTAGTTCACCCTAATAGATTCATTCTTAACCCAGGATCAAGCACATTTTATTCAAGTATATAAAAATAACAAACTTACCAGTAAAAAAAAAAGAAAAGGACCATCATTTGCTTGAAATTCTGTAGGGCAACTCCCAATACCCAAGTATCAGGTGAACACAGTTTTACTTCAAATGGTGCATGTGGAGGTGACTTTGTGGAAATCGCGCTGTCACTGGGACCAGAGGGAAAATGAGGTTTAAAATGATTTATATTCTGACTGTTCTCTGGCTTTTGGGACCACAAGTCACAACAGAAGTTTAACTCATTTATAAGGGTAAAAACTTTGAACATTGCTTTCATTGCTTTTTTCTCCTTTTTTTTTTTTTTTTTTTAGACTCTCATATTAAAGTTCTGTAGTGAAAGGAATAAAAAGTAACTCCCAGTCTGTTGCTTGACTATTTAGGACAGATGTGCTGCCAAAGTCTAGCATTCTTTTTTAACTGCTTACACATGTACGCCAGATGAGTTTATTGGTGAAACCTAGGTTTTGTTCTTGGGGATATGGCTATAAATTAAAAATACAAAATAAAATGACAGCTTCCTCCTACTCTTGGATGTTAACTTAATCTACTAACCAAACTATTTTCCTTTTGAGTCTCTCTGTTTAAATTTGGCCGCATAGGCTAAAAGTCCAAAGCTGATGGCGGTAAGGGAACATTAGGAAAGAGTTTCAGTTAAGACTCAGTCAAATTGGAGTAGAGATCAACTGATGATAAACGAGTGAACAAATGGATTTTTGGAAAACAGATATATTTTTAAGCTGTCTCCCAACTCCATGATCCTTGGTGCTTGACAATATGAGGGATCTCGGGCTCTGCTCTTTCTGGAGCTGCTGCAACCTTGCGAACTTTGTGCTCAATTAAAAGAGGAGTGAAGTTTTTAAAAACTAAACAACGGGTAAAATTTATTTGTAGTGCAGTTCCATTTACTTCTCTGAAGTTAGCCTAGTAATGAATTGTAACCATATATTTCACCTAGAGAATTTACTGAGTGAAATTGAAAAGGTGGCTTCAAAACAGTTTATCAGGTCAAGCAATGCAGGGAAGATGACACAATATTGGAAACTCAGCCATGATCTCCTCAGCCCACTGTTCACACATATCTAATAACACAAAAATATCTCCTCAAAACTAACTATGGGAGTTTAGCCAAAACAGCAGTTATAATTAACCCTCTGAACAATTTATGTAATAGCGAATTCTACGCTCATTGAAGTTTTTCACCTGGGTCCTTCAGACTTGTACAGCTAAGCTGAAACAGAAGTTGCATGCTTAAGACAAGGTTAAATTCTGTGACATGTGCTGAGCAGGAGTTCACATATGGTAATCATGAACTTATTAAATAAAGATCATGTACCCATGATGTGCTACAATTTTTTAAGACACCATTCAAGAAAACTTTTAGAGGCTGGCATCATCTGTCCTCAGAATAGCTTCATCTAACTCCAGAACAAATCCTATCTATTTCATTGCCTTCTGAATATTTCAGGGACATACAAGAGCTCACCAGACTCAAAAACTAAAACAAACTTGGAAAGAATCGTGTAGGAATTTCACCACGGTAGCAAGAAAGCACGGAGTGTCCTGTCATGAGGGAACATCTCCTTTCTGCGCTGGCCTCATGAACGATGGGTACATGCAGAGTTTCAGGGAACAGGACCCAGAAGTTACACCACAGGCTTGCAGAATAAAATATTGGAGCTTTATTCTTCCAGAACAGTTACATGTGACCATTGAAATGTCAGCTACTTTTCTAACTCTAAACCATCTATGACATTTAAGTTATAATAAAGTGTATTGACATCTATATCACGAAGTCACGATTAAACTTTAATGAGAGGCTTAAAATTTACCAGCAGGATGTAATTTTTGAATGGGTCACCCACACCAAAGATGCCATATTCCATCACAGAGATAATATTTTAAAAATAACTTCCTAGATTTGCATACTTCCAACAGATGATTCAGGAAGGGAGGAAAATTATAGAGAGTTCAGTCTTGACAAGGGCACAACGCTCTTCATTCTTGTGCTAATACTGCTGTTTGAAGAACAGATTAAATTGTGGAGGAGGACTGAGAAACAGAGGCCAGTCAGAAGAAAGAGAAAGCTTACTCTGAGTGAGGACACCTTTTAGATATGCCAAAATTAATTGAGTGACTAATTAAGACAGTAATTCAAATTAGAACCAGCTGGTAGTTTAACATTCCTCAGACCCTTAGTCAGCAAAATTTTTGAGTGTTTCCCTGGTTTTAGTTCCACCAAAGTCAATTAACAATCAAAGAGCAGTTCAGAAAGTTTGAAACTTGAGAATCATTTCCCCTGGTTTTTTGGAGACTGCTAAATTAAATATTTCTGGGGCTCTGGCGGGGTGTTAGCTAGATGGGTCCTGTGCAAAGGTTTTGTACAACAAAATGAAATAACCGTGTATAGCCTACTTGTAAACACAGCAGTGCTACACATGGGGAAGGGTTTTGTCTCTATGAATCATCCTGCTCACGTCTTGTTTCCAATGGTGACCAGAGCCACCGTTTGAGCGCAAGAAATCCAGTCTGGAGACACCAAATCACAATAAAAGCGTCTACCTTTTTCATTTAAGGACTTGCACTTCATTGACATTGGAGACCTTATTTCTCTTTTAAAATATCTGTATAATCTCAACTAATACAATGTTTTCAGATCATGAAGTTTATTTTGCTTTTACGACAACTTGAGAAAGCAAGTTCCACTGATTACACATCCTACACCAGGATCTTACACGTCTGGCTTTGCCCAAGCCAGCCACATTAGCATCAGTTCAGGACTCTTCTTCACGTCGGTACAGTGACCTTCTTCCTCCAGAGACGCACTAAGCCCAGGAAGTGGAGAAGGCAAGCAGGTCTGTAAAACTCTTCTCCAAAAATATTAGCACACAGTAGAAAGTCTCTTCCTCTAACAGAGCCCTTCACAAGAGCTTTCAAGTGAGTCATGAGTCCTTTTTCCTTAACGGTTGCCAAGGACACAATGCATCACAGTCATAGAAAAACTAAAGTGGTTGTTGGCAATACCAATAAACTGTAGAAGCTTTAGTAGAAAGTTAAAACCTCTCACACTGCTGCAGAAGAATAATTTGCACTCCGTCCTGCTATCTCAGACAAAGTGGAGTCACCCCTTTGCTTGACAACCTCTTCAGATTTTATTTTGGCCTTTAAATATCATGGAGAAGTATTTTTAGTGATTTTCTGACACTGCTATCTTGCCAGAAATTTAGACACATCCTCATATTATCTCAAGCAGTTTGGGCATATTCTAAGGAACACAGCCATCTGTGTAAGGTTTTATTTCTGCTGGTTTGGGGACATGTCTTGTATTTGCCACAAAATTGGCTTTCCTGATGCATTCACAAAACTGCTGTATGCAGCTCCCCTGCTGCATTCCAAATAAAGGTTTATTGATGAATCCTTTTGACACACACAAGTTACCATCATCTCAGAGTGTGAGATAATGGATGCAGCATGTGGAATATTGCATTATATATTTGGGAAATAAATCACACCTCAAGTTCCTTAATGTGTATTTCACAGTGAGGTATGTGTGTCTTATCTCTTCTTGTACAAACATAGGCAAATATTCTTACCAAAAGGGGGAAAATGTTTGGAAGAGGTAAAATTCCTTCTTGGCTTCCTGAAAAGGTTTGTGTGAATTGTCTGAGCAACGATCTGCAACCCAGAAAATGCCTTGCTTTTCCATAAGATTAAGCTTCTCAGGACCATATTCTATTCTGAGAGCAGGGAGCAAGAAAAAAAATAATCTTGCAGTATCCTTTAAGCCTTATCCAAACAAGAGTCAGGATTTTTTTGAAGTGACTAATGACTGTAGGTGCCTTGAGACTCCATAAAGAGTCTGATTTCCAGGGCTTAAGGTGTTGCCTGAAAATAGCAGCCTTGCTGGTGCCTCATGTTATCCAGTCTAATAGGGAGGCACTCAAACTCACTAGATTTTTTTCCTTACATCAACTTCTAGGGCAACCTGCTGGTGATACTGTGTGGCAAATAACCTACAACCTTGGTGCTTTGGAGAATCCTCCATGTTTTATTGCCTGCACAAGACCAAAATATCTATCCTGGTTGTTTGAATCAAAATTGCTGTAATCCAGTTTGTCAGATAGGGAAACTTTGGAGACTCCCAAGACTCAAAGCTACTCTATCTCTGAACTCGGAAGAGGAGAAAACGAAGTGCTTTGCCCCTTTAGATGTCAAAGATAACCTCCAAGCTGTAAAACAATCAACTGGCATGTTATAGAGACCTCAAGCAAACAGAGTAAAGCAAAAACAACCAAGGTGTTAATTTCAGCAATTGATCTCCAGGCCAGCGTTCACTTCAAAGGATACTCGTGATCATTTGAGTGTTAACATTTCCAAACAACTAGTATGAAAAGAAATATCCTGTACTGGGTCAAATGACTTTTTAAAGGAGTGTAATTCATTCTGACTGATATACCAGGGAACATATGTTAAAAATAAAACTCTGTGCAGCATGTGAACCGTTACAATTAAAATAATGGAAGCCCACCCTCTAGGGTAAAAATGAATCTGCCTTTACCAATGATAGAAACCAGCAATGCAGCATTTGGAACCAGAAAACTGATGTTCCTCCACTGCATTTTGAAAGGCATCCCCAAATGATCCTCCTTTAAGAGGGGATCCCTTGCCCACAGAGATTTCTCACCCCAGAGTGCTCATCCTCTTGTGCCTTTGAGTTTAGTTCACAACAGTAGGGCTTTAGGTGCCTTAGGACAGCACTGGGCATGGATAGTTTTATTGTGGATATCTCCAGATTGCATGCCAGAGCTAAGAGAGCAGGGCATGGGAGTTAATAATTTGCAACTGGAAATGTTTATGGCATAAAACTTCATGTACATTGGCCAACATAGCATGATCTCTTGCCTCTCTCCAACTGTAGAATTAGGATACCATCTGCTGTAACTGAAACAAAGGGAAAGACGACCATGCCTCCAGTCAACTGGAGCCTGCATGTCCTGATCAATGTTGTAGCTCTAAACATAGCAATCAGGTGTGAATTAGCCACTCATATTCTGACTGTCCATATAGTTTAGTTTGCTTTTCATTAACATGTGTACCAGGCAGGACAGGGAAAGGAGCCTGAGAACACAGCAAGAATGTTGTCCACTGATAAATTGGTATTTCTCCACTGCTTTTATCCAATCTGCTCTTCTGCAGCTGAGCTTTTCAGGCTCGAGATTGTGGAGTCAGACCAGAGTACAAAGGCTGGGCTGGATTCCGGTCAAACCCTGGTAATAAAGGCATGTTCACATTGGCCTGGGAGGAGGCAAGACATCAGACTCACTGACTATTCACCACTCAAACCTCTTGCCTTGAGCCAGGTCGTGTTTTCAGGCCCCTCAGAAAGTTCTCACCTCCCTGGGAACCAAAAGCCTGCAGGCCTGTGAAGAGTGTCTAAGCTCTCTGTTCAACTGCTATGTTAATTCTAAGGTGCTCACACACAGTGGCAAACCACAGGCTCACTTGCAAGACAGGTCAGCTGTTTAAGTTGTGTTCCAGTTGTCCATTACCAATTCCCAGCTAAGATGAAATAACAGCCCACTTCAGAAGAAAGTGGAACCATTTCAAATCAACAGGCAACTGAAGTGACTCTGTTCTACTAAGCTGTGACTCAAAGTGCTCACACAAGCCGCTGTGCTCAGCTGAGAAGGGCTAACCAAAAAGCTGGAAGATCCCAGCCAATAGTCACTGCAGTGTTCCCTGCCTTGGGATAGAGGTGTAGGAATCAAACCTCTCCTGCTTCTGGGCATTTTACATTGACTGCTACTATGGAAATATGGCCTGTGCTCCGGCTACTTCTGGACCTGAGTGGACTCAGGTTGGACTTACTACTCCAACTGGACTGCCACAAGTCCATGGAGCCGGATGAGATCCACCCAAGAGTGCTGAGGGAACTGGCGGAGGTGATAGCCGAGCCGCTTTCCATCATCTATCAGCACTCCTTGTTGACTGGTGAGGTCCCGGAAGACTGGAGGCCTGCCAACGTGACTCCCATTTACAAGAAAGGTTGTAAGGAGGATCTGGGGAACTACAGGCCTGTTAGCCTGACCTCGGTTACAGGGAAGGTTATGGAACAGATAGTCTTGAGGGAGATCATGCGGCATGTGCGGGATGGCCAGGGGATCAGGCCTAGCCAGCATGGGTTC